>JZKD02S1578351.1:444712-475465 GCA_000966675.3 Picea glauca
CAGAGAGCAGTTAGACATACCTTCAACCATACCTTTACCATGTAGTAGTCGAAGACCCTTCTCTCCGATATGCCCCAGTCTTTGATGCCACAACATAACCTTTACTCCAGAGACTGTAGGAGGTTTTTCTTCTTCAACTCCAATATCAGGAACAATGGAACTATTACACCCATCACTAATAGTGCCTCCTAGCAGATTATACAGAGTTCCAAACCGAACTCCCTTCATCAACACCATTGCTTCTCGAACCATCCCGCAAGTTCCCTTTTCAAAAATTGTTTTTACCCCTGCATCTTCCATTTTGCTTACAGAAATAAAATTTATGGCCATACCTGGGATGTGTAGAACACCAGGCAGTGTTCTAATCCTTCCATCTATGAGTCTCAACTTGACCCTTCCTCTTCCTATTATTCTAGTTTTTGAATCATTACCTAAGAAAACATTACCTCCATCATACTTTTGATATTCACAAAACCACTCCCTGTGGGGAGTCATATGAAAGGATGCACCAGATTCAATCAACCATGCCTCATGATCTGCATGTGTGATTGAAGAGGCCAAGTACACATCCCCTCCTTCTTCTTTGGAGGTCTTTTCTTCTGTAGAAGAAGATTCTTCAAATCTCTTCTTTTTCTCAACTTTGGATTTACACTGCTTCTTGTAGTGCCCTTCTTTTCCACACCTCCAACATACCCTTACAAACTTTCCAGAAGATTTAGATCTACCCTTAGACTTAGATATCCCACTTGAGAAATTAGATCTATTTATTTCTTGGGAACGTCCTCTTGCAAATAATGCGTCTGTGCTATGTCCTTCCATATTCTTTCGTCTCATCTCCTCCGAAAACAAGGATGAGACCACTTCTTCAAACTTCAAAGAAGTTGTATTACTACCTATGGCCACAACCAGACTATCCCACGAGTCTGGTAAATAACACAACAAACTGGTACATTTATCTTCATCTAGAATTTTAATCTCAATAGATGCTAACTGACTTACCACAGTATTGAAGGCATTCAAATTCTCTGCCACTGAGTCTCCATCTCTCATCCTCAAGTTATACAACTTATTTCTTAGGAATAGTTTATTTACCAGGGAGTTAGATTGATAAAACTTCCCCAACTTTTCCCATAAATCCTTAGTTGTAGCTTCCTTTGACACATTCAGTAATACTAAATCAGAAAGACACAGTCAGATTGTGCTCTTTGCCTTCCACTGCAGTCATCTACAAAATTTCTTGTAGGTGTAGTACCAGAATCTACCACGATCCACTGATCTTTATCCACCAAACGATCTTCCATCTTGAGCTTCCACAGCTCAAATATTTTCCCATTAAAGTTCTCAATCTCCATCTTCGAATTTCTTACCATTTATTTTCACCTGAAAAACAATACCACAGATCTCCCACTATAACAAGACTTATCACAGTCCCAAGCCAAACCATTGACCACAAAGGTGTCCCCCTGAAGCCAATAAAGCTCTGATACCAAATGTAAATTCTAACCTTGTACAATGTCTATTGTAAACAGATATTCAGAAAAGAATAGAAAATATACAATGGCAAATACAAACATTTCACAGAGATTTTTCCCCTAGAAACCCAAACCGAGAAAACCAACATATATTATATTCATTCATTTGTATTACATTGTTTACAATACAATATACATATTGGAGCTAGCAGCATCCAAAACCCTAACCCAATGACCTGGATTAGTCCAAAACCCTAATTCCTTAACCAGAATAATAAAACCATCGGCAAAAACCATGTGCCGACAAAAAACAACCTAAATACATAACACGTTTCCCGAGGTAGGTGTCACGTTTCCCAAGACCAATTTTTTTTTTCTTCGGGGGCACTGCCCCCTAACCCCCCATGCGCACCCGGTGCATACGCTCAGACACTACAACTCGTGCAAAGAATATAACACATACCCAACACTTTTCCCCCACCTTGAGAATATAGTGGCTTAGTTCTAGTGTGATAACCAGAGGCTGGAGACATGCCCCCCAAAGATTTGTTTCATCCATCAACTCTTATTCTATCATCAATTTCTATACCCAATAGAATCCTAGTTACTAGTACGAAAAATGTTCACCGGAGAGGGAGGAAGAAAAATGATGGAATTTTCACCGAGGTGGATGGAATGAAGGTTCAACTACAAGTTGTAATAGAAGACTCAACTCAACGGGAGATGTGATTGTTTCATTTTTTAATGATCTTAATGTAGGAAAATAACTATGCTCAAGACTATGTTCTACCAAAGGATCAGATAATTCTATAGTAGGTATCATTTTTACACAAGCTTGAAACTAGAAACTATGCTTGTGATCGGTTTCATTTTTTAACAAGCTTGAAACTGAAAATAAACTATGATTTTAGACATCTACTTGATCATGGCTTCTAAGAGGACAAAGCTCTGGAAGAAATAATGTCAAACGACAAACCTTAGTCATGGATTCCAAGAGATCTTCATTAGATGGTAGAACAACACTCTGGAAGGAACACATGTAGAGGGTTGTGATAGGGGCAAGGAGATCAAGCTCTAAAACCCCTATCAAAGAGATCACCATGTCAACTACCAGATCTAATTCAGAAGAAGGGAGAGATTCCTTCTCATTTGGAGTTGAATGCATGGGACATGTTGCCACATAATTGACCTAAACATCAAGATCATTAAATGTAAGGACCATTAAGGGAATTCAGATGGTTGGCCATCATATGAGGTCCAATAAATGAAATTTGGTCTATGGTGACTATATTTCCATTATGAGGTAAACACGTCACTTGAAATATGGTTGACACAAAATATTTCATGGCGTAAACATAGTATCGCCCAAGGATCAAATTAAAGTCGAAGGGGTCATGGAATACCATCACATCAACGTAGACCATCCCCCCCCCCCCNAACTAATAGGAAATTAAGGAAGGATACCTAATGGTTGAGTAACCCTTCTATTAAAACCCAATAGATTATGAGTCATCCGCACAAACTTAGGTGAACCGATATCTTTCCAATAAGTTTAGAATAGGATGCTAACAAAATATCCTTCGTCTATTATAGTGTTAGGAATATTCCTACCACAAACCTAAAAAATGATTTGGAAAAACATGGAAGAAGGAACACAAGGTTCTTTTATAGCATGTAATCACATTTCTTGGAGGGGGTGTCATTGGAACACATGGAATTCCCCCTTGTCTAGAGGAATCCACAGTAACAAGAAAGACCTAGTCTACATCCTCACTCCTTAAAGGAGGAGTGGGATCGACTGATGGGGATATCGAATTGACCACTTGATGGACCAGATTGAACTAGGAGGTACTCAGATCAATTACCTGGGTTTCACTCTTCAATGGAGGAGTGGGATTGACCAATGATGAGATCAAATCGACCACTTGGGTTTCACTCTTCAATGGAAGAGTGGGATCAACCGATGATGCAATCATATCAATCACTCTATCAACTAGGTCAACTAAGTATGAAACCAAATTGACCACTTGATCAACCAGAATAATTGAGGATGTAACCAGAGTGACCAATTCATCAACTAATGGTGGGTTGGGAGAGATTTTATGGTAAGTTGTTGTAATTTATTGATGATCATCAATAATTTTTTTCAACAGATATGAAGCTTCATCCATGCAAGTACAAAGGTAGGTGTGGTGCATCTCCTTATAAAACAAGCAAGGAAATTTGACTTTACCCTTCTTACCTCCAACCTGATTACTAGTCGATGGGTTGTCACCAACATGACCTGTAGAGGTTGATGACGCGAATTGAGAAGAAACATTATACCACACTTCTATGAACTTGGGAATACAAAGGAAATCCTTGAGAAGGTGATCACGCTTGCAAAGCCTGCAAGGGAACTTGGGTTTACGAGTTTTTTTTATAGGCTTATCGATGTTTCCAACCTGATCAAGAGTAATTGGTTGCTTGATATTTTGTTGATTTTTCTTCTTGTTATTATTTTTCTTCATCTTCTTAATCTTCTGGTTATTAGCAACGAGGATTTCACTAGTTGAAGAAGAAAAAAAATAAGAATATGCAACAGGCAAAGAAGGAAAAGTATCAACATGAGGTGAACATTCTTGAGGACAGTCTAGAGAGGGAGGGTGTGCATTCAAAAAAATAGGTGGATTCGTAACAATAGGCACATTTGGAAAAAATGGATTGGAAAACAAACACACGGGTAACCCTATGGTGAGTCTCGGTAAACTCAAAGTAGCAATGTATGGAGGACCAACGTTTCCAATAGAAGGAAAAACAAAAGGTTCCCCGAGAAAAGGGGTTCCTTCATTGGGAGTTCTAGGAATTGATGTCATAGAGGAACTCAAACTAGAGTCCACTAAAACAAAGAGCACACACTATCAAAGTCTGAAGGCAACAAACAATCATGTGAATAGGTGGGGTCAATAAAAGGAATCTCACAAGAGTGTCAAGTCATCAAAACTGGCAATATATTGTAGGGTCCAACATTAATACTTGGCCATATCTTTCAGAGCACCAACCAAGGAGGATAAACCATACCCTTGGTCGTATTACCCAACTTCCTAGAAATACATGCATAGTAATATCCTCGAGTGCTGTTCTCGGTGTATTGCGACAACAAGATGGTCAAAAGGATGCTCGGTTTCGGTTCCTTTAAGGGTATCTCGATATACTCAAGGTACGTGGGATCTCAAATTCATAGAAGTGGTGTCTAATGTGTAAAATTTCGAAAGGGGCCTCTCGATATAGTCGAAGTTATGTGGGAGAACCACACAATCCCTAGATTGTAGAATTAACAAATAACGACAACTTCTATGTTTAAAAAAGAAGGAACACGTATCTACCTACCCACACAAAGTTACTAAATTTTTTAATTAAGTTATGTTTTAAGGTTGTTGTTCACTTAAAAGAGATTGTGGATACAACTCAATGATGATGTATGATACTTGACTTCAAGAAATCTTCAAATAGAATATGAATGCAATGCAATATTTTATTTCATTGAAAGCCATCTATAGAATGGAGCAAGAGATTTAAATCAAAGAAACAATTACAATTGTCAAATACAGAAATGAAATTACTCTTTGAATGCAAAATGTGCTTAATATATGAGTCAAATAAATTGCAGAATGAAAACTCAAAAATTCCTAAAACCATGCAATTTCGCTCTAAAATGATAGCTTAGAAATGAACCACCCAAAAACTTCAAAGAAAATCATTCAATGAAGAAAGATTACTTTGTTACTATCAAAAGCCCTCAGAAAAACAATATGAAATCTTAAATTGAAAATAACTCAAAGATACAATTGAGAGATTATACCATTTTCAATTCAAAATAAATAAGAAAGGATAAGAACAAGTTTTAATGGTGCAAAAGAAACCCTAGATCATTAAGAATCTTTCAAATCAGTGAATTAACCAGTTAAAAAATACTCCAATCATCAGACATGAGATCTAGAAAAGAAAGAACAAACAAAAGATAATTTTTTCAGAGGCTGTCGCGGGTCGCTTTGAAAAACAGTGTGACAAGTCAAGTTTTTGCATGTAGAAGGAATATCACAGTGTGACAATGTCACTTTGTACCCCAAACAAGGATGCAATAAGAAATTAAAACTCAAAAAAAATTAAAATTTTCCCTGACTCTTCAGTGGAATTTTAGAGCGACTCATCAAACAAGGCCAGGTGATGACTCAGAAAGACTCAAACAAAACACATGAAGAAAAATAGGAGAACAAATATAGAAGATCGTTCCATAGTGGAGTCATCATTTTTGTTGTGGATAAATTTGTAAATGCGAACATAAACAAATCTCTCTATTTCGGGAACCAAAAACTAGAACAAAACATAACAGTATAAATTCATTTCCTTAGATTTTAGAATTAAAATATGACTAGATAAGTACATCATACCTTTTTATCTGAAGTTTGATTTCGTTAATTGAATCTCCAAATTCAATCCCAAAGTCTTTTGCTATAGATTTGTGTAGGAATCAAACAAAACAAGTGAAAGAAACAATACAACAGATATTTCAAAAAATCTATGTAGATGGCCAAGGAAAAATACAATAAAGATGATATACAAGATTTATAGGAAAGGGAAAATATAACTGTATTAATAAATCAAGAAGCACCTTACAACCAAGACTTGGCATTGAAAAACTCCTTCCATCAATTCAATGCTTCAATACCCATGTAGCCTCCATGAATTCCATCACCATCTCTTGAGCACTTTGGCACCACTAAATCTCTTAGATCCAAAATGAGACTCACAATCTCTCAATCACAAATCAAAAGATATTCTCAATTCATCATAATCTCATTATCTTTTCCTTATTACTTATTAGTCTTTCCCTTTAGAGATGCATCCATTTATAGATTATAGAGGAAGCCATGAGGATGTTAGGATGAGAGGTCAAGATCTCACTAAATCAGGAGGGATGGGTGAGATCCAAACCAATCGGATAACAATTCATCAACATAGTTTATCTTCTAGAAGCTTCAATAATTTCTTCTTTTTTCCCACGTACAAATGTTGTTTCACCCCTAAACCTAAGAAAAAAGAGACAATGTCGCACCTTCGAGTGATGCAACATGCAACAAGTAAAGTTGTTGCACCTTGCTAGAAAGCAACAAGCGACAACTATGTAGTTTAGGGATTTTTTAGAGTTGATCCTTCTCAAGAAGACTTTCTCTCAATTTCTTCCAAATTTCTATGCTTTATATGTCAGAGAATAGGAAGTATCACTATTTTTATTTTTTTTGTGTCGTTGCATATATCAAAATCGTAGAATGCGTATCTCTTGTATTATTTATATAACTTTTTGTCAACTTAACTATTTCTAAAGTGAGTTATATGTCGCACTAGAAGAGATCAATATCTACAATATAAAATATATATATATTCCTATATAATGTTAGGACCTGTGTAGCCTGCACTAATGGAAGGCGTTGTAATTTCAAGGATATATTAACTTTCATAATTAAAAAAAATAAAATTAATATTATAAATTTTGAAAAAATACACCACACTAGAACAATGGCTTCTATACAATTATACAAGTTTTTGGAAGGAAATTTCATCACTAAGGTAGTCAACACTTGCACTAATGGAGACATATACCTTATCTTTTGCTAGAAAAATAACATACCACTGTTAGAAAAACTCAATTTTCACATAGTTATTCACAATTTCTATGAATAGAAGTTGTATATTTTATTTCCTAAGTTTCATCTTTTTACACCATATTCAAATTCATTGTAAAAGTACCTTGAATAATCCCTCCAAGTTAACATATTTTTGTTTTCCCATATTTCCATTGCCATTAACGCATCATGAGAGACCATTATTAACTTGCACATATCTCATATCACATTTTTTTCTATACCATTTTTTACCAATTTCTCAATAAAAAAATCAAATGCGAAAGACTTTCAACTTTCTAATATGATATCTTAGGATAACTTATGGGATATATAAATTGGAATTCTAAGTTATAACCCTTTGAATGAATCTCACACCCACCATATCGAGTTCAATCAAATGATAGGATAGTCCAAATGCAAAATGTGCTCTATTTTTTTTAGTTACCATGGGTCTTGATGTCATATTGTAGTTGATCATGTTAGCTACACATTTATTATACATCTTACTTTCATAATCGAATTATTAAAGGAAAAACATTTAAGTGCATTTTGAACTGTATACATATTGCCTTCACAATGAAAGTATTGAAGGAAAAATATTTAAATGCATTATGAATTGTCTAGGCATAATGTTGTACAAATGGTTGAAGACACATGGAGCTAACATGCATGGAGCATGTACCTTTATCTTCAAATGTGTCCTTAAGGAACTTTAAAACTACATTGATCTATGACATGATTGTAAAACCTGTTTTGTATACCAAATGAGAGTGACATCTTTATGATAGTGTATATGGAAAATTGATCATGCATTTAGTTAGCACTCATAGATTAATTATAGATTTGAGTTGTTTTTTTTTAACTATAACAGTTATGGGGATTTTATATTAAAATATGGCTAAAGGCTGCTAGTGACCTTATACATAGGAGTTCTAGTACTGACATTCAATGAAAACAAAGATTTCAGGTTTCCATTGTACAGAAGCCAGATTCTAGTATTATGACTGGATAACCTTTGACAAAAATTTGGAGAAATAGAGGTCGAAAACATAAAACACAACAATGCAGAGATTCAAACTTAGACACTGAGTCGTGGACCAGGCGGTTCCAGACTGCTTCATTGGTCATTTCTCGGCCTTTGGCTTGTCGTGTCCCTGGATGAAATCCTCCACTCGTTTTTCCAGCTGAACCAGTCATCTCCCAAGGTCGCCTATGAGGATCGCAGTGTCTTTGATATGGGTTAGCTCGTCGTAGTTTACTTCGTCCCTTAACTCCTTTAGCGCCTGATTCAGGAGCTCCCATCGGTTTGTCCCGATTTTCTGCAGTCTCTTCTGCTTGGTGTCTTGCTGACCTATGAGCCTGTGCAACTCATCTAGTTCATTTTGAATCTGGTCCATCTTTTCCTCGAATGTCATTGCTGAGACGTATCCTGAGCCAGATGCCATTCTCAAAATAGCCTTTTCCTTTTGTTCTTCCGGTCTTCCTACTGGTGGGATGATTGAAATGCAATTCATCGGGGATGTTATGCCAAATATAGTGAAGGGTCCATGGGCACGCAAGTGGATTCTGAGCCTTTCCTTTCCCCAGGACATCATGGGGGTCTAATCACATAGAGGACTAATGAAGGTGGAGGGTGTCGAATGGGGGAGGATCCCCATGGGATCTAACCACTTCCCAGGGGTGTTGTCACGCATGCCTGAGTCTCGTGACTTTCCCTCACAGAACTCGTTTCTTGACCGTGCTCTTGCCTTGGATTCCTTCGTGTGCTTGTGCAACCTCTGCCAGGTTGGCTGGTGTACACTCCATTTACGGAACTAGGCAGACGCTTACATCACCATTCATGATCATTTCTCCCTTTCTCAAGGAGGCACCAATGTTAGCTTCTAGGCCCACCAGGCAGTTGAGATTCCTCAACACATGGTAGAAATTAATTTCATCAAACTTAGTTACCTTGATGTTGATCTTTTTGATATAATGAGCCAGGGAGAAATTATTTGACATCTTATTCCGAATGAGAGCTTGAATTATTGTTCTGGAATCACCGATAACTGCCAACTTGGAAATGGATAATCTTTTGGCTTGAGAAAGGCCTTGCCAGAGGGCTAAGATCTCAACAATATTGTTGGTGTTGTGGCCTATCCCCCAGGCGTAGGATAGGAGAATCTTACCGGCTGGATCCAACAGGACTCCGCCTCCTCCCGCTTTCCCAGGATTTCCTTTCGAGATGCCATCAAATAGCAAGACATGCTTTTCCAAAGCCGACCTCCATTTGATAAACTCCTATTCATCAAACCTTATTTCCCATTGAGAAGGACAGAATGAGTGGTGCTTAGTTCTCGTGAGCAGGCTGGGGTCAAGCTCATGGAATGAGTTGTGGGCCAAGTGGTCTTGAATAGCTTCATTCTTGAGGGAAGATTTAGTGGCCACCAGTTCCCCTATTAGAACCTTAGCTTTGACGGCTACTTGGGGGATTGACACAGAGGTGTCCCTGAAGATCCTACTATTTCTTTCAAGCCAAATTTTCCAGCAGAGAATCTTGGGAATCCACATCCAGCAATGCTTAAGGAGAGTTAGTTTAGCTAGGGGGAAGGGGGCTATCTCCAGCCAATTATAGAATAGATCCGAGATGGAAAAAGGAATGGTGAGGTTTAGCTGCCCCAGAACAGAGTTCCAGTGCTCCAGGGAGAAGGGACACTGGAGAAAAAGATGATCGGCTGATTCTTCATTGCAGGAATAGAGGGGACATCTGGATGGGCCTTCCCAACCTCTCTTCTTGAGGATGTCGCTGGTGAGGATGCTCTTGTGAATAAGGGTCCAACAAAAGAAGTCAATTTTGGGAAGGGAGGGATAGTTCCAAAGGTTCGTCCAGAGGGTTGGGTTAAGGGAAGCCCACTGAATGGCTACCAAGGCTGAGTAACCGACTGCTGCAGAGTACTTGCCCGAGGAAGATCCCCATCCTCTCCTATCCTTATTTCTAGATGAGATTGGGGAGATACCTTGCAATGCTTCCAGGAGGGTGGTATCTTCTTCTTCTAGGTCCTAAGGAAGGTTCCCAAAGACCCAATTCTTCTAGGAGCTGGATTCGTCCTGATTCCAAGATGAAATATCCCAAAAGGTGTCCATCTTTTGAGATTGAAGCCAGGTCTTAATGTTTCCCAATCCGTCAATCTGACCAAGAGGTCCCTTTCCTAAGATAGAGTCCTCCCAAATTTTAATTTTCTTACCGTTCCCCAGGATCTAAGTGAGCATAGAAGTGATCATATCCAGGGCCTTGGTGCAGAGAGAGAAGATAGGGGACTCTTTGTTAGTCCGGGGGGGAGGTATAGGCATCTTTCCTTATGCCCGATGAAGTATTTTTTCTGAAGGGCTATTGAGCTCCAGGAGGTTCTGCCAAAATTCATTTTCTAGAGGATATTGGCCCCCATAGCCAAGTTCTAAGTGGCCACATCTCTAATATGAAGACCTCCTTCCATCTTGGGAGCTTTGAACTTGTCCCCGCTGATTAGATGCATTTTCCTATCTCCATTTTTCTCCCCTTCCCATAGAAATTTCCTCAGAAGCTCCTCAATCTTGTTCACAATTCCTTTGAGGGCTAGAAGAATAGAGGCTGGATACACTAGGAAGGAGGCGAGGACTAAATTGATGAGCACCACTTTCCCAACTTTGTTCAGCCAGGAGGCCCACCAAGCTTGAATTCGGGTCTTGAGTTTATCCAGGAGGGGCAACCAGAGGCTGTTTCTAGGGGTAGCTTTGACAAGGGGAATACCCAGATATTTAATGGACTCCCAGGTTGAAGTCCCCTCCATTTCCATCACCCTAGAAATTCCCATCATGTCCCAGGGGGTGCAATTCTAGTCGTGGATTTTACTTTTCTTGAGGTTGACTTCACTTCCATAAACCTCTGTATAGGCATCTAGTTCTTCTTTGAACTTTTTGGTTGTGTTAAGAGTTGCAGGTCCAAGCAGGAGGGTATCATCTATGAATTGAGCATGATTGATGTTTTTAACCCATGGGGTTATTACTAGGCTTGTCAGGGATCTTTGCTGGAGATAGTTGTCCAGTTGGAAGCTAAGAACGGAGGCTTGAATTGCATAGAGCAGCGGGGAAAGAGGGAAGCCTTGCCTTAGCCCCCTTGTGGCTTGGAAGAAGTTGGCGGATCTTCCATTGACAGGGGGGCAATCCAGGGCTGGAGATGCATGCCTTAACCCAGTTTACCAGCTAGTGGTGGAACCCAAGCTTGGACATGACAGCAAGCAGAAAATTGAGCCGAACACGATCAAAGGCATTCGCAAGGTCAAGTTTAGCAATCATACCTTTCTCTTTTCATTGGTAGCTGGAGTGGATCGCCTCTTGAACCAAAATTATATTGTCCCGGATGTGCCTTCCCTTGAAGAACCCCCCTTGATTCTACAGGATTATCTTGGGGAGGATTTTTTTTATTCTATTGGCGATTACTTTGGTGATGATTTTATACCATGTATTGCAGAGCAAGATCGACCTGAACCTAGAAAATTTTTGGGCACCTTTCTCCTTGGGTATGAGAACTATAAATGAGGAGTTGGTCCTTCCACCAATTTTTCTATAGAACTGAGACTTTCTGACCATTTTTATCAAATCGTTTTGAATGATATCCCAGAAGGAAATATAGAATCTGGTCGTGAATCCGTCTGGCCCTGGTGCTTTGTCTGGGTCCATTCCATGCACTGCTTTGCTAATTTCTTCGGAGGTTATTGGGGTTGTCATCATCAAGTTGTCCTCTTCCTCTATCAACTCCAAAGCCATGGTTAACAGATACCTATCAACTCTGGGAGGCTCTATTGTCTCCTTTGTGTATATCTCTTTGAAGAAGGAGTGTGCAGCCTGCTTTATTTCTTCAAAGTTTTTGGTTGTTTGGCCCTAGAATTGAATCTCCATGATAGCATTATAATTCCTCCGAGCCTCTGCTTGTTTGTGAAAGAACGAGGTGTTTTTATCCCCTGCTTGAAGCCAGATCCTTCTATATTTGACTCTCCAATACTCTTCTTCTCTTCTGAGAGATCTGTGGAGTGCTTTTTGCAGCTCAGCTTCTTGGTCCAGCAAGTTTGAGGTTATCATAGTTGTTTCCATATCCACTTGGAGAATGCCCAACACTCTCTGGGCCTTTTTCCTTTCAGTGGTAGGGGAGGTCAGGTTATTAGCCCAGGTCTTTAGATATCCTTTTAGTCTTCAGAGTTTTTCTTCCTAGACAAAAAAGGGGGAGCTTGTGACACTCTTTTTCTAGGATTCAACGACTAGCTCCAAGAACCCTTCCGAGATGACCCATAAAGGGCTAAAACAAAATGGGATCGGGCCCAGGTTTCCCCCAGGGGATAAGGTGAGCGATATTGGCTTGTGATCAGAGGCGTAAGAGTGGATAATTTAAGAGGAGGTGTAGAGACCGAGGGTTAGAAAGGAGGAGTGAACTAGGAAGTGGTCTAGACGAGCAACAATGTGACCAGGTCCTGCTCACTTATTGGTCCAGGTAAATATTCCTCTATTTGGTTTTATATCCTCGAGATCCCAGTCTAGCATGAGGTCTTCCACCCATTCCCTTGCTTGGTCTCTGACGGGGGAACCACATTTTTTCTCCGAGAGGGCCAGGGTGACATTCAAATCTCCAGCTATTACAATATTTTCATGAGGATTTGAACAGAGAAAAGAATTTAAGGTGTCCCAGCACTCTTTTTTTCCCGACAACAGAACATGAGCATAGATGTTGAATAGGATTACCTTATTACCTGAGTTGGTGTGAAACAACTTTGTGAACAGCCAGTGGGTTGCATTATGTTCTTCAATCAGTTCCAGGGAGGAAGAATTCCAAAATGTGGCTAAACCACCCGAGGCTCCTCTGGCACTGACGGCTCTTCCAGAGCCCTTTTTCCAAAATGTTTTGCTAGCCTGGATGATATCAATATCCTCCATTTTCATCTCCTGGAGCAGAAGTACATCTGGTGAAGTCATTCAGACTAGATCTTTTACTGCTTCTTCTTTTTATTTGCTTCCCAACCCTCTACAATTATAGGAAACGTACTGCATCAAGAACTTGGAGGGGGAGGGGGGGGGTGGCTCCTTTAGGAGCCTTACCTTCTTTTTTTGTGGATCTCGTTGTCATCATATCTAGGATGGTTTGTTGGGTGCCTACTGTCATGTCTCTGTACAATTTCTCTTCCCTTTTCTTCTTTTCAGACTTCCTTCCCCTAGGGGATTTTTCGGGGGTGCCAACTGAGCTACTGGTCTCAGTGGCCCCATCCTTTGATTCTTCTCCAGTTTCAGATCCCTGCGAATTTTTCTCTTCATAGGATTTCAAAGGTTCTTCTGGTGGTGCGGTCCCCTCTTCAGGAGATGGATTTTCAATGACTGGGGGAGCCTGAGGTAAGGGGTCTTTAGGTGCTTTCGATGACTCATTCGGAGGAATCGGGGTCGAGGATGATGGTTGGTTTGATTCTTCGGGCCTCTTTTATTTAGGATTTTGGGTTGCTTTATTTCTCTTGACCCTTTGCCAACCTTCTGAATCTTCTTTTTCCAGGATCTGGTTCTTGGGGCAATTCCTCTGAAAATGACCATGCTCCTGACAATTTATGCATTTAAATGGGAGGTGTTCGTAATCCACCTTCTGGTAGTGGGACCATAATCCAACTAAGAGTTTAATAGCCTCTGAAATCCCTGCTTTCAGATCTACTTCTACACATATCCTTTCAAAGGTGTAGTTGGTCTTAGTTTCAAATTTGTCAATGAATTTGCCTATCCCATTCCCAATCTTCTGCAACGACTCATTGTTCTAGCAATGGACCGGCAGGTTAGGGAGCCTAACCCAGACTGGCACCTCCTTGGGAGAATCGACCATGGGATCGAAATATGGGGTCCAACGATTTAGATACAGCCCCTGGGTTCCCATGAAGTACGATCCGCTTCTGAAAATGAGATCTCTATCTTCCTTGTTAATAAATTCGAAGATAAAAAAGCCTCTACCTACTAGATAGCAAGTGACTCCTTGCTTGAGGTGGGGCTTCCAATTTCGCTGAATCCAGTCATATGTTGTCTTTGCAGGGGGCCAAAGTCCCATGAAATGCCCAACAAGGCCTCGCTCAGCCAACGCCAAAGTTATCTTTACTGGTTGAGTCTCTGGGAGAGCTATTTCAGGGATCTTTTCCATCTTTTTGATGAATTTTGGAATAGGAGGGGGGGCCTTGCGCTTAACTCCATTGTTGATCATCTTCCTGAACGCTCTCTCATCAGAGATCGAAGGGGGAGGGGCCGAACTCCCACCCCCAGGGCCGCCCATGGCCGCTGCTAAATACTGAAAAGCTCCTCCAATCCCTAATTTCTCCTCCTCTGCCATCGTGCTTATAGATTTGAGTTGTTATCCACAAAGTGAATCATTGATTTTGCAAGGGGGTTCTCTAATAACTTGAATCTACAATCTCAAGTTAAGATTATAGATATGGAACGTCATGGTTCATAAATATGTCTCATTACTATTTATAAAGTCAATCATTGATTTTGCAACTAAGTTCTCTAATTATTATGATCATATATTATTACGATTATATATATATATATATATACACCAAATGCCAATAACCTGAATCTAGAATATGATTGTATATGTAGAGCAAATGACATGGTTCATAAATGTCCCATTACCTTCCATCCATGGCTCATAGATGTCCCATTACTTTTTGGTAAAAAATAATGACCCTAGTATCAAGTTATGATTGTATATGTAGAGCAAATGACATGGCTCATAAATGTCCCATTACCTTCCATCCATGGCTCATAGATGTCCCATTACCTTTAAAGGTAAAAATATAATGACCCAAATCAAAGTTTAATCATTTTCCCTCTAAGTTGTGAGTCTTAACGTTACTTTCCAACTATAGTATCCACTACGTCTTAACGTTACTTTCCAACTATAGTATCCACTACTTTCCAACTACAGTTAAATTAATACATTTCAACTAAAGTATTATATTAATTCTTAATCTTTAATAATTAAAAATTAAAATATAATATATATTTTTTATAATTCTCAAAAATAAAAAATGAGAGCCTATATGTTTTTTTACGAAAAACAGTTTTACTGTTATTTTATTAGAATCAAATGAAATTTTTTATTACATAGGGATGAAAAGAGTAATGATCACTTTAGAATTCAAAATAGGTTTGTAGGCATTTTCTTCCTATCCCAGATTTCAACATGTAGTAAAATATCTACAAAGTACATATAGTGTCCGTTACAAAAATATCAAAATTGGTACATCTATAGTGTTCCAAAACTAGAAAATATAAAGTTTGTCTGCATAGACAAAAAATCCATCTACAAGTTCTTCATAATAGAGCCAGTGAGTATTTCCTTTTAAGGCCTTCTTGGAAATGTTGTCAGCGTCTTTATTGAATTGCGTGTGAACGTGAATGAATTTGATAGTTTCAAATTGGTCATTTAGTCTTCTTATCTTGTCCTTCCAGGAATTGAGGTATAGCAAGTTCAAACTGGATTTAGAATTTATCCAATCAATAGTGACCTTTGAATCACCAACAACCTTAGTCTTTTTAATGGAAAAGATTATAGAGAGTAATAATAAACCTCATAAGCCCAGGTGTTAAGCTTTCATATTATTTCCATTGCCTCCTGCAAAGTAAGATTTGACTATGTGATCTGCATTGATTTTTAAGTAGATTCCAATGCCACATACACTATCATTAGTTGCTCCATCAAAAGAACCAATAGGAGTATCATAAAAAAATATTGGATTTAAAATATGTTCCATTTTGTCCTCTTCTTCTTTGAGTGTGTAATCTTTGATTGAAAGGATAATTTTGGTGAAAATCATAGGATCCAGTCTATTACAGTTTTCAGATAATATTTTATTTCTGAATTTCCATATGCCCAATATGACCAAGAAAAGTATATGTCTCATTTTTGGAAATTGTAAAAACCAGAGCTTCAAGTTTTCCTCTATGGATGATCAATTCCATTCACCCTCAATCTTCAAAGATTTCATAACTCCAGTCCATTTTTTTTTTTGGGGGGAACAATCCACAATTAGATGAGTTGTAGAATATTCATCTCTTAAACAGAGGTTGCAAACAAAGGGACTATACCTCCTCTTTTTTTATAATTCAACCCAAAGAGAATGCAGTCCTTCAAACACAACCACATAAAGAAAATCATCTTAACTGGAATGCTCACTTTCCAGATAGATTTGTACCACCATCTTCTTTCTTCCATTTGATTTAAGTATAAGATGGACTGATAAGCTAAGTTTGCAGTGACCTCACCTGTTGATTTGTTCCATGTCCAAACAATCTTATCATTTGTATTTTTTAAATGGATACCACTACTCTTTAAGATTGTTCCAAAATGTTCCCATTCAATTTTCAGTCCATCTGATAATCCAAGCTGACTAGACTCTAGCCAAATTTGATTTGATCCAGAATCATCAGGTACAACTACTTGAGTTATAGAAAAAATGCTTAAACTATTTAAGAACTAGATTAGTGGATCTGATAGTTTAAAAGAGTAGTTGCATCCAATAAAAGGATCATGTCCTAATATAACTCGATTACCTGAACCAATCTCCGAGGCAAGCCACCTTTTGATGGTTGGGAAGGAGCACATATAATTTTTCCATATGATAGAAGTTCCCTCGAAATTGTGAACTTTTCTTCGCAACCAGGAAATTATATCAATTCCTTTTAAATATTTTTTGTTTAGTACTGTATTCCACAAACCTGTTCCAAATAATCCTCTCCAGCAGGATTTAGCAGCCAATGATTGAGCAAACCAAGAGATATTCTTAATGCCCCATTCTCCATAATCTTTTGGTCTAGCAATATTTTTCCATTTTGTAAGGTGGTATCCTATGCCTTTTTTCCCTCCCTTCCAGATGAAGTTTGAAATAATGAGTTGTATATGGTGGAGAATGGAGGAGGGATGCTTAACAAGATTAAACCAATATACAAGAATACTTTGAAGAACATATTTGGCTAAAGTGAGTCTACCTCTTAAAGAAAGAAAATGAAAAGTTCAATTTCTAATCGTTTTTTCAATCTTTTGTATTAACCAAAGCCAATCATTCACCCTATAATTGTTGGGTTTAAGGAAAAAACCCAAATATTTCATACCTTGATCAAAGCTCACAATATGAATATTAAAAGTTGAAGTCAGACTATGTTCCCGGTTGTGATCTATATTTTGAACAAAAAAAACAAAACTTCTAATAGTTTACTCACAACTACTTTTAAGCCTTTAAATAACCCTGTATTCACACCTTAAATCATCAATCTACTTAAGCATTCAACAGCCATTAAGAATAATAAAGGGGAGAGAGAGCACCCTTAACGTTATGACTTTTGAAAAACCATTCAATTTAATCCAATCTGATCTAGAAGCAATCTAAGAAATTGCCGATTCACTTCATCACAGGTCTTTTTTAAAATCTAATTTCAGTATAACTATACTTAAAAACATCAATCTACTTAAGCATTCAACAACCATTAGGAATAATAAAGGGGACAGAGGGCACCCTTAACGTTATGACTTTTGAAAAACCATTCAATTTAATCCAATCTGATCTAGAAGCAATCTAAGAAATTGCCAACTCACTTCATCACAGGCCTTTTTTTAAATCTAATTTCAGTATAACTGTACTTAAAAATATATATAGGGTGTCATTTTTTCGTTAAAAAAAATGACAACCTATATATTTTTATAAGCTATAATTTTTTTAATATAAATAATATTAAATAACATTTTTCAAAGAACAAAATCTCATAAATTTCCACTGTCTTTAATATAAATTATTTTATATAACATTTTTCAAATAACAAAATCTCATAAATTTCTAAATTCTGTTTATAATGTGAGTTTGTTCAAATAATTATTGTTTACTAAGTTAATTATTGAGTTAAGAAAATGTTTCTGAAGATATAAACCTCGCAAATGTTACGTGGCTTCTCCTTTGTATTTAAAACTATGAGAGGCTCCGTGGCTTCTCCTTCAGAAATGATTTCATATAAATTGAATGAATAATTCAGCACGGACTGATTTGAATGAAAAATAATAACGGAGATCAGAATAACGGTGTACTGAGGGACTAGTCATCTTGCTGCACATGCCTGGAATTTGACGTTCTAAAGGACGTTTTTTTTTTCCATTTTATGACTTAGATACCATATCTGCGTGTCAACATTTATCGGCATGTAAAATCTGAACTCATCAAATCTTTGTTTTACTGAGTAAAGTATTTTTTATAAATCTTTGTTTCTGTAATCTACGAACAACTACATACTTTACAGAGGTTAGTTTTAAGAGTAAATTAAACAGTAAATAAAATTTGAAGTTACCCTATTCTTATATTCTTAGTGTATTTATACTTCACTGATTTATTCAAAGGTTAGATGTAAAATTTGGGCTCAGTCACTATTGTTGGCTTGCAATTTGCAACAAATTTGATTTTTAGCTATGTTTTTATTTGCCCACCAAAACAGATAGTATTTTTTTTTGAAGTTCTAAAAGTAAGGTCTATATAACAGCAAAAAAATATTGACATCCATGAATGGCATAAAATGATGAGCATAAAAACCAAATAATCATCACTAATTTTCCACTTGACAAATAAGATAAATTTGAACATCCAAACCTAATCTATATTCTGTACTCTCTAACAAACCAAAAATAATTGTAAGAACTTGAAACCTTTTAAATCGCTGAAATACTTAAACAATAACACTTCATTCCCATCTGTGGTTCACATTTCCACAGGCGTGCGCATATCTCATGCAATGAGTTTGATTTCATACAGGACGAATATAAATATGCCAACATTTAATGCCCACAACAAGAGCAAAGGTACGGTACATTCAGTAAGAAGTAAGAATCAGATTTTGGTATATAATGTAACATGCTTCGACTTGTACGAATCTTAGAGAGCTATGCTTGGAAGTTGGATCCATCTCTTGCTATATAAAAGTTATTGATAAGCAGAATCTTTTTTTTATTATTTGTTTTTGGGATATTTAATTAAAATTTGGTTGAAAATTGTTATATTCATATATTTGAGTGATTATTTTTGTATAATTTTAGTATTTTATGGTTTTTTTTTAAGGTGTTAAATTCAATTCTATATTTAAAACTAAATTTTAAATAATAAAAAAAATGATTTCTTGCAGATTTATGTCACCTAATTTAAACTAAAAAAATCAATTGATAAAATAATTAGATAATATAATTTATAAATAGCAGTGCTCTTTTGCAAGATAACAAAACTCAGTAGAACGTTATTTGTAGCAATGCATGAAAAAATGTTTCTGAATTTTGATGTATATTTTTGGTAGTAATGCATGAAAAAATAGTTATTTGTAGCAATGCATGAAAAAATATTTCTGAATTTTGATGTATATTTTTGGTAGTAATGCATGAAAAAATAGTTATTTGTAGCAATGCATGAAAAAATATTCCTGAATTTTGATGTATATTTTTGGTAGTATTGCATGAAAAAATAGTTATGTAATTTTCGTCTTCGACGAATCTGTGATATTTTTGGGAAATTTCAAAAACCTGTAAACATGTAAGATTTAAAAAACCTCTATTTCGGACAATTTCATGAGATGCATCCAAATATTAATGGCAATTTATGTGGCAGGGACGCATATGATTATGAGAAGAGCACTGTGGTTTATAAATCTGAAAGGAGATTGAAGATTGAGCAAGATGGGTTTAGGACCCCAGGGAACTTAGGTGACCAGTGGAGTGATTTGAGTGGATATTCTGTTGGGGACAGGACATTCAAGCTGCCAAATCCCATGTATTACGTTGCCTGAAAGTATGTGATGCGTCCTGTCAGTCTTGTTGGAATGGTCCACCACATTTTACGCAAAGTCTTATCATAACATTGTCTAATTATCTCTTTAATTATCCTTTACGTGCCTGCTTCGTTTTGGAATGCAAGTTTCCTACATTTTTCCAATTTTGAAGTTTTTAAATATATTTTAAAAGGTGTTGTTTAAATATTTGAAATTTTTATTTGAATTAAGTCAAATATATTTAGTTGAAATTATTATTTTATTTTATTTAAATTGTATTTTTGAATGTATAAATAGATTTAATAATCTGAAAAACTTTAAAAACATTCTGAATACACAATTTCAATTATTTAAATATAATTTTGCAAAAAAAAATTATATCCTTAAAAATTTCAAAAAATCCAATTTTTAAAAACTAAATTTATAATTTTTATTTTATTTTATTATAAAGTAAAAAACACCATTTAAAACATTATACATAATGAAAATCACATACTTTAAATATATATGTTCAAAATTTTGCCAAAATAAAATTATAACGTTTTTCAACATTTGTAAAGATTGTATTTCATTTTTCACTGTATTTGAATCTTCCTCCCATATACTAACAGGGAATTTTTACTCTACTCTCTTATTTTTACTTGGTCTATCTGTGAACTGAAATGAACTTTGCATTTCTATTACACAATGACAACCCATAATTTTTCCACGATTTAAATAGTTTAAACCACCTCAATTTGATTTATTCACACAAGTTATTGTATAAATGTGTTTCTATATAAAAATAGTTTTTGAATTCTTATATCTTTAACAATTCTTTAAAGAGACTATTGATCATAGCAAGGTTACCTTTTTTTTTCTTAATCAAAACACTTTTATATTAATTTTTTTTATGCAATAATGCTTTAATATTTGATATTTAAAAAAAGGTTAATTCATTTTTCGATTGTTTTGCATCTAAAATTAAACATAAGTATTTTTTATTTTCAAAAATAGAAAATTACATATTTAGTTTATTTTAAATAAAATTAAAATGTATTTTTAAAAAAATATTTTAAATTAAAAAATAATTCAAATATTTTATTATAAATTTAATAGTATTAATGTATTTTATTTGTTTAATCTAATAAAGTTAAATGGAATAATCTATTTAACTTAAAAATAAAATTATTGTGTAAATTTATGTGAATTTAATAATATTAAGAAAAATCGTCATAATAAAATTTTAAACTATATTTTAATAAAAACGATGGAGCAAGAGAAAGGAGTTGGTTAGGGTTTTGGAGAAGTTTGAAATGGTAAGGGTTTGGTTTAGAATTTTTTAGGGTGGAAATAATGGGGACTAAGGGTCTTGATGTTACAGTGGAAGCAATTAAGACACAGAAAAGTAAAAAATCATTTAAGGATGCAATAAATGGAGGGAACAACAAGCTACGAGATGACGTCCCTATGGAAGGGATATTCCAAAGAAAGAAAATACATGACCAACCTCCAAATGAAACATGTACGAGTAACAAGCCTGACAAAAAATTAAAGAATGGATGTTTGGCTAAAACAATGGAGAACCTGATGTATGAGGTTACCTCACCGTTGGTGAGAGACTATATTTAATATATGAAAGACCATGCAATCATTGGAAAATTCATGGGGATATGTCCCTCGGAAAAGGCGTTACTAGTGTGGATAAAATCTATATGGAAATTCAAAGGTGACGTAAGCTTAAAACTCAGGTCCAAGGGATTTTTTACAACAATATTCATCTACTAGGAGGACATAAATACAATCTTCAATGAAGGCCCGTATTTCTTTAACTCCACGGGGCTCTACCTTAGTAACTCGTCAGAGCATTTACCCCCAGAAAATGAAGACTTCACAGCCGCCCCAGTTTGGATCTTGTTTTACTCCCTACCCCAGGAGTTATCACATCTAGAAACCATGGAAGGAGTAGGAAACACGTTGGGTTCTTTTGTCAAAATCTCATAGATAAAAAAAATTAGTCAAGTATACATCCTATGCAAGAATGTGTGTCTACATAAATGTGGGAACAACACTACTGGAATCAATCTCTATATCATTCCAAGGCGAAGAGTGGGTCCAAACCATAAGCTATGAGCATATCTCGTTCAGATGCAGGAAATGTCACGAAAATGGGAACCTATTCAGAGACTACCCTCAAAACATAACCCATACAAACAACAAAGGAAAGGAGGAGAAGGAAACAAAAGGATTCGTAAAGACCCACAATAAAAGATAGGTGGGATGTAGAGGAAATGAGAATTCAGGGGATGCGTCTAGGAAAGATGAAAATAACTTCCTGATCTTAACAAAAAAAAGAAGACTTGGACGAAGCACAAGAAGGAAATAACTAAGGGATAGAGGAAGAGAAACTCAACTAGTCAAACACCAAGACCAAGCAGGAGGAAATACAAAAATGCAAACGAATAGAGTCCAACACAAAAAACCTAGGATAGGAGACGAGAGTAATCTAGATATAAGAGTTGGAGGCTCGAGAAGACTTTGAAGAAGAAATAGAGGAGCACCACAACTAGGCATCAGAATCAAAAGATATGGAAGTGGACATCCAAGCGCTTATTACGATCCATGGGGAGAAAGAGATTAATAATATGCAGGTGGGACAACTTCGTCGGCTCCAAAGAGAACTACTCAAAAGAAAGATAAAAGAACAAATGCAGGACAACACAACCTCCTCTTGGAATCTAGGAATAAAATAAAAACCACTAAAGAAAACTAAGAAACAAGGAGGGGGTGAGAGGAAAAAAGGTCGAAATCCCCATAAGCAAGTTATCGAAGAAACTATCGCTCTTCTTATCGACTCACGACAGGTAGTTGGACTACTAGACAAGTACTTCCTACCCCAATCCAAAAGTTTAACATGAAGATATTCTCATGGAATATCAGGGGTCTTAATTCCATTTCCAAACACAGAATCCTTAGAACTAAAATAAAAAAATAAAATATGGATCTAGTAATGTTGCAAGAAACCAAGTGCAATAGGAAAAGTAGGGAGCTAATAGCTAGGAGGATCTAGAAACCCAGTGACTTCAAATGCTCTGAAGCAGATGGGGCCTTCAGCGGGTTTTCCTTCCTATGGAACCCGAGAAAACTCAAAGTGGAGTTGATATCCTAAAAGGATAATAACCATATCCTACAAGACGCTAATATCGACGGAACATGGGATAGTTACTCAGGTCTACGGACCCGAATCCTCGGTTGACAAGAGAGAATTCTTGAGAGAGCTCTCGAATTTAGGAATAAGCTTGAAGGAGAAATAATGGATAGTTGGAGGGGAATTCAATATGATAACCTCCTTACAAGATAAGAAAGGGGGCATTGGTTGCATGAACTATGAAGACCAAACATTCAAAGAAGTAATTGATCAATTGTGCCTGATAAACATCATCATGTTAGAAGGTCGGTTTACCTGGAGTAATAAAAGAAGAGGGAATCATCACATTGCCTAAAGACTCAACACATTCCTGGTCTCAAAAACCTTATACCAAACTAGGTAAGAAGTAGGGGAGAGATACGACCTATTTACGGATTTGACCATTGGCCCATTTTTTCAAATGGTTGGATGTGTTATTTCCCCACCCCAAACCATTCAGATTCGAGAAATTCCGAACCCAACACCCAAAATTCATGCAAACAATAAAAGAGTGGTGGGGAGAGGACCAAAACATGTATGGAACAAAGATGTACCAGTTCCAATATAAGTTGAGAAATATCAAAACTAGCCTAAAGAAGTTGAATAAATAGGTATTCGCAAACATCCAGGAAGCAAAAAAGAAACTTGGAGGTGGATATGGAACGAGTGTAGGGCCAAATTAGCTAGGAAGGTCAGTCAACATAACTACAACATATGGAGTCGATCCTTAGAAGGGAGTTGGATGAAAGAGACCAACAATAAGAAATAATGTTCTGACAGAAATCCAAGATGCTCTAGCTCAAAGAGAGATATAAGAATACCAAATTCCAGGATTGGATTTACTCTTTGAATGACTCAAATATAAAGTTCCAAAAGTAATATTGATAAAAAAAAACATAGACATAAAAACTCCAAAAAATCAAACATTTAAACTAAACTTATTTAAAAAAACTAAATTTGTAATATTTATTTTATTATAAAGTAAAAATCACCATGGAAAACATTATACATAATAAAAATCACATACTTTAAATATATATGTTCAAAATTTTGCCAATACAAAATTATAACGTTCTTCAACATTTGTAAAGATTGTTGCATCTAAAATTAAACATAAGTATTTTTTATTTTTAAAAATAGAAAATTACATATTTAATTTATTTTAAATAAAATTAAAATGTATTTAAAAAAATCATTTTAAAGTAAAAAATTATTGAAAGCTTTCCTTATAAATTTAATAATAATAATTTATTTTATTTGTTTAATCTAATAACGCTAAATGGAATAATCTATTTAACTTAAAAATAAAATTATTGGAAAACATTATACATAATAAAAATCACATGTATACTTTAAATATATATGTTCAAAATTTTGCAAATACAAAATTATAACGTTCTTCAACATTTGTAAAGATTGTTGCATCTAAAATTAAACATAAGTATTTTTTATTTTCAAAAATAGAAAATTACATATTTAATTTATTTTAAATAAAATTAAAATGTATTTAAAAAAATCATTTTAAAGTAAAACATTATTGAAAGCTTTCATTATAAATTTAATAATAATAATTTGTTTTATTTGTTTAATCTAATAATGCTAAATGGAATAATCTATTTAACTTAAAAATAAAATTATTGTGTAAATTTATGTGAATTTAATAATATTAAGAAAAAACTTGATAATAAAATTTAAAAAAACTATGGAAGGGGGAGAGAAGATGGAGCAAGAGAAAGGAGTTGGTTAGGGTTTTGGAGAAGTTTCAACTAGTAAGGGTCGGGTTTAGAAGTTGTAATAATGGGGATAAAAGGTTTTGATGTTACTGTGGAAAGAGCTAAGACGCATGAAAGTAAAAAATCATTTAAGGATGCGGTAAACGGAGGGAACAACAAGCCACAAGATGACATCACTATGGAAGGGATATTCCAAAGTAAGAAAAAACTGGCCAACCTGCAAATGAAACAGGTATGAGCAACAAGCCTGAAAAAACGATAAATGCAGGGAACAACAAGCCGCGAGATGATGTTCCTATGGAAGGGATATTCCAAAGAAAGAAAAGAATGATCAACCTGCAAATGAAACAGGTATGAGCAACGAGCCTGAAAAAAAATTAAAGAATGGATATTTGGCTAAAACAATGGAGAATCATTGGAAAATGCATGGGGATCTGTCAGAAGAGGCATTACTAGTGTGGGTAAAATCGATATGGAAATTCAAAGGTGAAATAAGCTTAAAACTCAGGTCCAAGGGATTTTTTACAACAATATTCACCTGCTTGGAGGACAAAAATACAATCTTCGATGAAGGCTCGTATTTATTAAACTTTGTGGGTCTCCACCTCAAGTACTAGTCAGATCATTTTTCCCTAGAAAATGAGGACTTCACAGTCGCCCCAGTTTGGATTAGACTTTACTCCCTACCCTGGGAATTATCACATCTAGAAACCATGGAAGGAATATGAAACATGTTGGGTTCTTTTGTCAAAGTCTCAGAGATAAAAAAAAAGTATCCAAGTATACATCCTATGCAAGAATATGCGTCTACATGAATGTGGAAACAACACTACTAAAATCAATCTATATATCATTCCAAGGAGAATAATGGGTCCAACCCATAGACTATGAGTATATCTTGTTCAGATGTAGGAAATGTCACGAAAATGGGAACCTATTCAGAGACTTCCCTCAGAACATAACCCAGACAAACAACAAAGGAAAGGAGGAGAAGGACACAAAAGGATTCATAAAGACCCCCAATAAAAGAAAGGTGGGCTGGAGATGAAATGAGAATATAGGGGATGGGGCTAGGAAAGATGAAAATAGCTTCCATATCTTAACATAAAAAGAAGACCTGGATGAAACACAAGATGGAAAGAACCAAGGGAAAGAGAAAGAACAACCCAAACAATCAAACATCAAGGTCAAGTAGGAGGAAATACAAAAATGCAGACGAATAGAGTCCAACGCGAAAAAACTAGGAAAGGAGACGAGAGAAATCCATATGCAAGAGTTGGAAGCTCCAGAAGACTTCAAAGAAGAAATAGAGAAGGAGGACCAAAACCAGGCATCATAATCAAAATATATGGAAGTGGGCATCCAAGCGTTGATTAATATCCATGGGGAGAAAGAGATTAATAGTATGCAGGTGGGACAACTCTGTTGACTCCAAAGATAAATACTCAAAAGGTAGAGCAAAGAACAAATGCAAGACAACCCATCCTCCTCTTCGAGCTGGGCATAAAATAAAACCCACTAAATAACACTAAGAAACATGGAGGGGATGAGTGGAAAAAAGGTTGAAAGCCCCATAAGCAAGTTCTCGAAGAAACCGATGCTCTTCTTATAGACTCAGGATAGGTAGTGGGACTACCAGACAGGTACTTCCTACCCCAGTCCAAAAGTTTAATATGAATATATTATCATGGAATATCATTGGTCTTAATGCCATTTCCAAACACATAATCCTTAGGACTAAACTAAAACAATAAAATATGGATCTAGTAATGTTGCAAGAAACCAAGTGCAATAGGAAAAGTATGGATCTAATAGCAAGGAGGATATATACACCCTATGACTTCATATGCTGTGAAGAAGATGGGGCCTGCGATGGGTTTTCCTTCTTATGTAACCCCATCAAACTCAAAGTGGAGTTGATATCCCAATCTAAAAGGATAATAACCATATCCTAAAATATCCTAGGTTGGATGGAACATGGGATAGTTACTTAGGTATATAGACCCCAATCCCCGACTAACAAGAGATAATTCTTGAGAGAGCTCTCGAATTTAGGAATAAGCATGAAGGAGCAACAATGTATAGTTGGAGGGGAATTCAATATGATAACCTCTTTAGAAGATAATAAAGGCGGTATTGGTCGCATGAACTCTGAAGACCAAACATTCAAAGAAGTAATTGATCAATTGTGCCTAATAGACATCATCTCGTCAGAAGGCCGATTTACCTATAGTAATAAAAGAGGAGGGAAGCATCCCATTGTAGAAAGACTCGACATATTCCTGGTTTCAAAAACCTTATACCAAACTAGGTAAGAAGTAGGGGGGTAGATCTGACCTATTTACAGATTTGACCATTGTCCCATTTCTTTTAAATGGCTGGACATGCTCTTCCCCCACCCCAAACCATTTAGATTTGAGAAATTATGGACCCAACACCCAGAATTCATGCAAAAATTAAAAGAGTGGTGGGGAGAGGACCAAAATATGTATGGAACACAAATGTACCAGTTCCAATAGAAGTTGAGACATATCAAAACTATCCTAAAGAAGTTGAATAAATAAGTCTTTGGGAACATCCAGGAAGAAAAAAGAAACTTGGAGGTGGAGATGGAACGATTCCATGGAAATATAACCCAGGAAAGTCAGTCATTAGAACTACAACATTTGGAATCAATCCTTAGAAGGGAGCTGGATGAAAGAGACCAACAAGAGGAAATAAGGTTTCGATAGAAATCTAGGATTCTCTGGCTCAAAGAAGGAGATAATAATACAAAATTCTTCCATAATTCCCACCTACAGTGTAGGAACCAGAATTTGATTCACTCTTTGAAAATAGAAGAAGGGGTGATGGTGGAAAGGCATGAAGACATTGAACAAAGTCTCAGAAATTACTCCAGTGATATGATTTCTGTGCCCCCTCAAGATAGTAGGGAAGCCACTGACCTTATCAAAAAAGATATTCCAAAGATGGTCTCTGAAGATCACAACATAAGCCTTCTGAGAGAGGTGACTCTAGTGGAGGTGGAAGCGATTGTGAAAGAAATTCCACAGGGGAAGGCTCTTGTGACAGATGGTTTCACAGTAGATTTCTTCTAAGATTATTGGAGTATTATTGGCAAAGATATTTGGGAATCAGTGGAAGAATCTAGGACCTCTGAAACAGTCTTGAAATCCTTCATTGCAACCCTCCTAGATTTGATCCCAAAGGAAAAGGAATATAACTCGGTAGATAAGTATAGACTTATTTCCTTATGCAATGTTGTGTACAAAATTATTACAAAAATCATTGCTAATAGACTGAAGCCTATCCTACAGGAAATTATCTCCCTAGAATAAAGGGGGTTCATAGAACATAGGAAAATTATGGATGGTATTGTAGTTTCCCAGGAAACCATACACTCTCTGCAAACTGGGAAAAATCTTGGATGCTCCTAAAGCTTGATCTGTCTAAATATTATGATATAATAAATTGGGACCTTTTAAGAGCCATTCTAGGAGCTTTGGTCTTCGATCCTTCCTTGATGAAGTCCCTTGATCGGGTCTTTTCAACAAATTACTTCATGAAGTCACATAATTGTACCTGGGAACTCACAAATTGTATCTTTTTTCTTTCTTTCCCTTCATCAATTTCATATGCGACATATTTAAAGATTTGCAAGGAAACTTCCTTCCTCCCCAATTCATACTCATCGCTTACATGGATGCACTTGCTCAGTAATGTCATTCCACCACACCTAGGGAATGTCCCATCTAAACAATAATTTTGGTAAAATGTACAACCCTTTGGCCTTGTACACAAGATGTTTTGATTAAAGTCTCTAGATGATGACGAAGGCAATATAATTCATCATTCCAACACAAGAGTGTTATGCAATACAAAGAATATGCATATGTGTGTGTGTCATAATAATAACCATACTCAATGTGATATGTACAACAACATGTGTTATGAGTTTTGTTTATTTGAACATACCAAGGCTTGCATTTATGGAAAGATCTTTGGCCCAATTTAAATGCATTATGCATTGTCCTTAATCTGTCATACAATTCTTTCTATGTAATGTCAAGAAAGTGTTTAATATGGGGTTCGTGATCCCTAGATCCTTTTCTCGATTTTAGTACATTTTTTTTGTTGGAAGAATGCCTAGTGTTATCATGCCAGAAAGCATGTACTATTCCCTTAAATAATCCAATTAACTTCATGTCAGAATGAGGTAGCCTACCAGTGAAGGCCCACAAATATGTTGGGCCACCTGTGTCAAGGCTATCACATTTATTAGAATACTTTCCAAGGGTTTTGATATTGCAGTTCATGAGATGAGAGGTTTGTTAGATAAAACAATGTTTTCTTGTTATCTTGCTAACAATTGATTGTGACAAGATATGTTAGGTTGCATTATGGTATTTAGATTGAGATTTCTTATCAATTTTTTGAAAAGAATCCACAAGGTTTCTAACAATATGATGGCTTGTTTATAAAATTTTGACTATTTTAATGCCTAAAATTCTCCTAACAACAGTCAAACTTCTAGATTTTAACAAAGCCAAAAACAATTGACATTTAGCGACATCGGATTTTGGTTCAAAACATTCTTTAATGATTTTATAAGAATGATAACGAATAGTCTATTTAGGTAACTTACTTTCAAGTGATGCTAGACCACTCTCATCCACCTAAATGTGTTAGGAGTTATTTATCGCACACTACTCAATCTAGGTAGGGACGATGAACTTGTATTCTGGCACTCTTGACCTCCATGTTGTGGAGTTAAAAACGTTATAGTTCTTTCTCCTTCCATTACTGGAGGATCAATTCTAGGAGGAGAGTGAACATTCCCATGACTAGTTTTTGGAACATACGACTTTCCAACAAGAGGTTGCACCACAGGAACTTCTTCACCATAATTTTGTGCATCAATTACCTCTCTAGTTTCATCCATTGTATAATCATCTCCAAGCAAATCCTCCATCATTTGGTCATCCACAACAAATTTTCTTGATGAGATACTAATTAGAGGTACAATAGAAATCTAAACTAAATTGGTCTCTATTGAACTCTTGTTCTTTGCTTATGGAGATGCAGGAAAAACAATAGGGACATCTATTTTGTTGGAAATTGGATTTCCCTATTTTAAAAGCATACACATTGACATACTTAACCTTGCATTTTATCTTTATTAATTTACCTTTTCAATGGGTATTTATTACCTTGAGGACTTTCTATCTCGATTTAGTTGATTCCCCGTGTTTAAAGAGAAAAATTGGCTTCCAAGCACACCAAAAAAAAATTGTCTTGGCATTACACAAGAAGACACAACTAAAAATTCCAATTCCATTTGGACAAATTTGTTCTGGTATTACACAAGAAGACACAACTAACAATTCCAATTCCAATTGGACAAATTTGTCTTGGTATTACACAAGAAGACACAACTAACAATTCTAATTGGACAAATTTGTCTTAGTATTACACAAGAAGACAGAACTAACAATTCCAAATGGAAAAATTTGTCTTGGTATTACACAGGAAGACACATGTAATGTTCCCCAAATTTACCAAATAAAAAAATTTCTTAGGGACATTAAATCTCTTTCTCTTCGAACAACTTATCTCGAAATACCTATTGTTATTATAAGTAGGTAGTTGTCATCACTATTAACTTTTTTCAAGGTTTATGTTTTCCATTTATTGACACAATTAACTACCATTATAACATATTTTATCTCTAAGTTATTTCCTACTGCACAGTAATCATATACTTAGAGGGTCAAGGGTAACTTCGCTATACCCCAACCTCTCAGATTACCAACATATCTAAAATAAGCATAAAAGTTAGTAAATCCCCACTAACATTATGATCCTTTCCATATATATATATATATATATATATATAT
>JZKD02S1578351.1:554025-579938 GCA_000966675.3 Picea glauca
TTTTTTTTTTTTTTTTTGTTGCAAATAGTCAGGAGAGGTGCGGATGTTTTTGAAATCTATGTATCCAATATCAGATTTCATAATTTTGTCTAGGTTAAGTTTGTACTTCACATCCTTCACGGACAACTTTCTTCCTTGTAATTGGATTTTCTTATTCGGACCCACATGCAGGACAAAACTTGCTCAATTATTATGTGCATTGTCTTGAAAAACAAATTTGTTATGTGATAGGAGAAGCAACCGCTTGAATGTAGCAGCTCCCATCGAACTATTTTATGATAATTGAATTATTCTGTAATATCAGTGCCACGTGGATCTCCATAGAACAGTGTTGGAAAGTTAATTTCCTCAACAAATTTTTCCTTGAATATTCCAAGTGGACGTTGCCCCTCGGCAGGTGCGATTTCAACAATTTTGTCTTGCAAGTCATGAATGCACCGTGAATCAGTGAATCCATGCACCAATGTTTCAACAATTGCTTCATTGTCTAATTCATCACTTGCATCAAAATCACTAGGATTTTCAAGAGTATCTGCAGAGTTGCCATGTTCTTCTACGAGAACACTACTCTAGTTGGCATTTATACAAATGTTCTCTTCTTTGTATAGGGCTCTGGAACATAATTCCTTTAATTCTTTCATAAAATCATGCACATGCACTTTGCTTGTCTGATAGGCATTTTTGTATCGCAAGTGTATTTTTAGAGCCACAACGATTGTAATCATATTGTTAATAGATTGTGGCAATGCTTTTTGCACAACATCTAGTTGAACATGAACATTAATAATTAATCCTGTTAAGCCCATCTAGGGTCGTTTATAGCCCCAAGGTATGATTTGGGCAAATTCAATTCACAGAGACACAAGTCTCTCTCCTCGAGTTCCATAAGTGCACTTACAACTGCTAGTTCTATATTACATCTTATTTGGCCAGGGGTTGAAAATTGTGGCAGTTTTCTATTTTCAAGCGATCGTTTGCATGGAAGAAAAACTTTCGCACTGGAAAATGGTTTATCCTGGGTTGTCAAGCGGAGGTATTCTTCTTGCAAATCAAGCATGAAAGACTTACTGTTTTTTGAAAAATTCAATTGTTCACGAATTGCACATGCAATGGAAGGAGTGTCTTTAATTTGTTTCATGTAGTTATGTATTGCATTTTTCTTTCGCAAGGAAGTATTCGTAGAAATTGTTTCCCGATTTTCATTGCTACTACTGCATGGTGTTTCTTTTAGATCACGAACTCGTACAGTTGCATCACCATTCTCAAATATGCAATCACACCTGTTTATGCTTTGTTCTACACAAAACAAATTCTTTACATTGTCAAATGTGAGTTTCTTTCTAAAAGGAAGTGTAGCAATGTATTTTTTTCTCTGGCGCATGACCTTTTTCAAGTTGTGGTAACTTAGTCTATGTTTCTTTCCCAAGGGAAAGATGAGCTAGTGGCAACTGGGATGGATTTCACTTTCACCCAGTTTTTGAGAAACTACTTTACATTTTTTGTTCAAGGTCTCTATGACCTTATCAGAAGTCGGGGGAATTTGACGAATAATTTTTTTCAAATTGTGATAAATTACTCTACTTTTTTTGTCTAAGTCATCTATGGCCTCATCACAACTGTCATGAATTTTACACATGTGTTTTTTGTTCAAGCCCTGTCTGCCCATATCACAACCGCAAGGACTTTCATTTTCACAAAACAACTTTCCACGTGTATGTAAATTCGATGTTGTTTGGGTGGCATGGACAGTCAACCCTAAACTACTGATATGTGCAAGCAAAGGTTCATAATGGATATGTGTTGTATCTATTTTCAATGAAAGGATGCTAATTGTTCAATCGCAATTTGAATCAATAACCCATGAATGGACAGTGGCAACTAGCAAGGGAAACCACACCTGGATATTAACCCTGAATATGAAAGAAAACCATTGCAAACAGAATATGCAACCCTCAATACACCCTTTTTCATATGGAAGTGCCATGTTCACAAGGTATTCCTGCCAACTTCCAACTGCCGACATATTTTCTATGAGATATGGGCAAATGTGATGATGCAAGAACCTAAAAGCCTGTTGGTTGTCGCCTATAATTGCATTGCAAAAGGAATGTACAGTGTAAATTCACAGGGATTAAACATCAAATTCTGCTGGTACCAAACAACAAATTGTATTGAACATACTATCTTCACAGCTAGACACAACGTTTGTTGCCAGTTGTAAACCATGGCAATCTATGCCATGCAAAATCCCTTTGCATTGTGATTGAAGGTATTTGTAAATAACGGAAAAGTAGATACAAGGACCTTCTATATTGCATATGGGCATTTTTCTGTACACCAGTGGTTCATAGCCAGTGAGGGAATTCACATCATGGAACAAGATGAAATATGGATTGTCAAATGTAGTTTTATTGAATAGCATATATCTTGTTTTTCTTTTCAATGACCAAATGGCAACTGATATATTCAGCCTGTTAGATAGCCATCATATACAAAATGTATCTCCCTAAAGTCCCCTCTCATGTGGAGGAAGAACTGGAGATGCAAACAACCACATTTTTGAAAAATACGTAGTGACATCTTGTATTCCATGCAACTACCGAAGAAAATCAGATTCCAGTTCGTATTCATAGGACTGCAAAGCCTCGGCATCGCCATTTTTAAAACAGGTCAAACAATAATCTATCAATCCATTGTGCAGCTCGGTCAACGAATAGCAGAAATGCAATAGAACCTGGAATGTATGAAAAAGGAAATCCCCAATAGTATACTAGAATGCGTCCAATATAAAAAGTGCATTGCTATGCAAAACCACGTCAATGTTGTCATGTATAATGGACCATGCAACTATTTCGTATGACTCAACATCTATTACCTCGTTCATCTCTTCAACTGTCACTTTGAAGCTATTTGCTACATAGTTTCACTTTCTATGAAAACATGGAAAAGCAGGAGAAAAAAATAAAAGGTAGCAAAATAGAAAAAAACAACAAAGCAAGGCACCAATTCCTGTATGTATCTTTGAACCTTCTTCTTATCAACTTCAATTCCCCCTAGTCCCCACAACAGATGACAAGAAAACAGAGAAATAAATAAAACAATAAATTTACTCAGCAAAAATAGAACAGGTAGACGCAATGTTCGCACCCATAGAATAAAAGCATACCCTACGTACAGACCCTGCCCGATGGTTCCCTCTTTTGATGGCTCCCAACTACTTTTCATAAAGCCCTCTGCATTGCAACGCATATGCTTTCCAGGAACAAAAACTAAGAGCACAGACAAAGATGGTGGGACTGCCACCATTGAAAAACAATAATAACAGGGAAACTTACCCGTCAACAAAGGACAACAAGAGCTTAGGCCCAAAAACTGCAAACCGCAACAACAACTCCAATAGCTTGCAAAGTTGAAAAACAACAAACCAGTGAAAAAACACGAAGATATCGAACTACAATTACAGGACCTCAACTTTGCAAAGTTGAATCAAACAAGAACCAGAACCATGGAATGAAGCACCGAACAAGGATTGAACACTTGAGCACTGATGCCAACCATGAAAAAAATTGTATCGCAACCCATCTGTACAATAATCATTTAACACTACCAAAGTTGTTAGGTAAACAATTAAGACTGTCAGGACCGTCGAAGGGTGTAGGCATGTGCAAGCATTTAAGAAAATATCCAGCATGACAAGCCTCTTCTCTCGAAGCATGCAACAATAAAGCTAAAATAAGATATAGTAATATGGTAGAGAATGTATTCTACCCAGCAAAAAATGCTAAGGGATACATTCGAACTAATGCTAGCATTAATCCATTGTCGACCAATGCATAATAAAATATATAATTCAAAAACACCATATACTACCAAATACTTTGGATAGGTTAACATATTTAACATTGGGAATAGCAAAGGTTGTAATAAGACCTCCAATCCTTTGTCCAATCGGATCTTGACAAACATGATACTTTTTATTATATTAAAACTGATGTCTTCACTTCCCTTGTTCCAACAATAGACAATATGGAAATATTTCTGGTCAATGCACAATCTAATACGAGGTCAATGATTTATCGATCGCTATAGTCCTGATTGCTATAGTCCCTCTACGCCTATGGCAGGGACTAATAATTTAACTTTTGGTTAGGTAATATTACTATTAATATTGTTATTATAAAAGTTGAAAACGTAAATGAAAAATCATAAAAATATTTAAAAATATAAATATAATATTTTTAAAAAATTCTCTTTATCAAAACATTAAAATTAATTATATCAAAATCAAAACATTAAGTGAAAAAGTATTTATCATTAACTATTTATTTATTATTTATACTTTTAAATAAATAAAATTTAATAATGAAATGTGCTATTTAATTTGAAAAAAATGTATTTTAATGATATTTTTTCTTATTAATACAAAATCGAACATGTAAAATATAAAAATTATTATCTTTATTTTAATAAAAAAAACAGTGTAATAAATTATTTTTTGAAAACAACTTTATAAAAATTTGTAACATAAAATTAAACTAATACAAAATGAAAGTACTTTGACATGAAAATGAAAAATATATTCTCTACTAGTGTGGAAAATTTCAAAACTTTCTTGTTCATATTTATTAATAACCCTTAACACTAACATTGTTAATGATACAATAATGCAAATGTAGACATATGGTTTTAGGTTCTTTTTTCAACTAACAAAATATTTGTTTGGAGCAACCATGAAATAGACAACATTAAAAAAAAACACATTATTTTAAAATTGGCATTGATACGAACAAAAACATGATGAAATTTGAATTAACATAAGCAAAAACGAACTCAATGGCATAAACAAAAAAATAACATATATGTTAAGAAGAAGAACATATATCTTAATTAAAAATGTGTCAAATTTTAATTATTAATTAGTATAATCACATAATCAAAAGTGGTTGATGTATGTGCATTGGAGGATTAGTAGATTTGTGAATTATAATATGAATATAATTTTTATTGATATTTATATGATATTTTAGTATGCTTGACCACCTTTGACTATGGTTAAATATGTTTGGTTATGTTTGACCATTGTTAACTTTGGTTTGATATGGGAGATAATGTTTGCTATGATTGACTTGAGTCAACCATGGTCAATTATGGTTCAATTTGGTTGACCATGGTTGACTATGGTTGACTACAATTAACCATGGTTTACTACAATTGACCATGGTTGACTATGTTTGATGATGGTTTACTGTGGTTAACGATGTTTGATTATACTTAACATTTAGTTGACTTTGGTTGACCATGTTTGAAGATGGTTGACCATGTTTGTACATGACTGACTATGGTTGACCATCTTTGATTTTGATAGAATATGGATGACCATGATTGACTATGGTTGACTGTGGTTGAGAATGCTTGACCATGTTTGAATATGGTTTAACATGTTCGATTGAGAGACAATATTTAACCATTGTTGACTTTGGAAGACCTTATTTTACCATGGTAGATCATGTTTGACTATGGTTAACAATGTTTAATTATGACCGACTATGGTTAGCTATGCACAACAATGTTTTCATATGGTTGACCATGGTTGACAATGGTTAACATTGGTTGACCATAGTTATCTATGAAATGACAATGTTTGATGATGGTTTTCCATGGTTAACCATGTTTGGATATGGTTGACCATTTTTTACTATGGTTGACCATAACAGAACAAGGTTGTCTAAGGTTGACTATGGTTAACTATTAACTAGCATAACCACATAATCAAAAGTAGATTAGTATATTTGTGTATTAAAATATGAATATAATTTTTGTTGACATTTATATGATATTTTAGTATGCTTGACTACCTTTGACTATGATTAAACATGTGTGGTTATGTTTGACCATGGTTAACTTTATTTTGACATGAGAGATAATGTTTTTTATGATCGACTTGGGTCAACCATGGTCAACTATGGTTCAATTTGGTTGACCATGTGGTTAACTATGGTTGACTACAATTAACCATGGTTTACTACAACTAACCATGGTTGACTATGTTTGATGATGGTTTACCGTGGTTAGCGGTATTTCATTTTCTGCCATCTTCCTATTGGCACATGATGGTTTTGACCTTTTCCATTGCTTTTAGAATTCTAGAAGGCCCACTGTGCTTTTGATTATTTCTGTTGCTTTTACACTTCTTGATGTTGCGTGACTTGTTTGAATTTTTCTGTCGCATACTTTATCCTTATTCTTTTTCCAAAAACCAAGGGACCAACAAGCCCCGACCACAACTATTGACTCATCTTCGAGTCAACCTTATGCTTATTTCCCAAGGCCTTCCTCAAACAAAGGGCCCAACTCTGGTACAATCTGGAGGGCTTGTTGGAGGAAGTTATCATAGTGCTCCATGCGATCCTTCCACTTCCTACTAAATTTGAAGCTCCCACAACATACTCTTGGGACACTACAACGTCTGGTTCCACAAGCTTAGTGGAGAGAAATATGTTGCATTATGTATCCACCGTTGAATTTACTTGGTGCATTTGGACATAGGCCATTTGGAATGTATTCCATAACTCTCATATCTCTTTCTTTGTGATTTGGGTGGCTTCATACATTGCATCGAGATGATTTTCTACCTCTTGGATCTTAGTGAACTTCATGTATTGCTCAATAGGATTTGTTATGGCATGTTCCTCTATGTGCATCTGTTGGATTTTTACCCTCAATTTGTTTACAAGCTTACTTATTCAATCCAAGAGACCGAGCTAGTCATTAACCATCGTGAAGAGCTTGATGCATTCTCCCATCTGGTCATGAAGGGAGGACCTAACGATATTTACTTTCACAACTGCTTGGGTAATCATATGTTCCATGACCTTTGGCTACTCTTACTCCTTCAACCAAATTTATTCCATTTGTTTCTAGAGACTATCTATTTTTGCGGCCAATTGGGATCATGGATCTGCAAGGATATCAACAAATTGTGTCATGGAAACCATAGTAATGTCTTCTCCTAGATACAAGGAATCCTACCGAAATGCAGACCAAACTTCACTAAAATTCCTAGAGACGGATTAAATTGTTGATTCATCATTTACATGTAGGGCATTCTCTTGATCACAATCTTCTGATACTAGGACCAACTCCTAACAAAAATGTTGTGTTTGTTGCACTAGTTCTTCATTAGCATGCTAAGTGGAAACAATCGTGTGCTCAATCTAGTCAGTCGATGCTTGCATTATACTCAATAACTGTTGCATGGACAATGCCACAATATCTATGTCGGTGATAGATGGGTCCACAGGAAATCTTGATGCAAGTGGTTGGCGACTTGCAATTGATCTCTCTGGGACACTAGGATTAGTTGTGACGTCGAGACCTAGAGATGTATCCTAAAAGATATGAGTAATCCTTTCTCAGACAACTTGGGGAAGCAACCTAACCACGTCTTTGCGCTCCAGACACAATTTGAGAATTGCACAAGATTGTTGGGGATCTTGAAGTAATGGCACAACTTTCTCCTGAACACATCTCAAACTATGTGCTGAAGTGGCATCTTCCTGAACATCCATGGGGCCATGTGGAGGATTTGGACCCATCCAATCCTTCACTTTTGTTGATTTCTCTATCCCCAGATTGAGGCTAGTTTCTTGAGGGATAATAAGGGGGACACTTAATCATGAAATCTAGTGAAAAGGGAAAGGAATATGGGTAGTTCTTTCGCCGGTTGTAGCGAATGGGTCAATGGACTCGTTCTCATCTATTTCATTATAAGTGTGAGTATGGGATGGGGGAGGGATGGGTTGGATGTCTGTAAAAGAGGTAATTGGTTGACAACTGAGTTCTTTAATGATAGGGGTACTATTTACTTTAACCAAGAGATCATCAGGGATGGTGACAATGGGAACAAAGGACGAGATGTGGGGAAACGTTTGTGTGTGTGGCATAAGTGAAGCAAGAGGGATTACTTCAGTGATAATGGGGGTGTAGTTTATGAAGAAGGGGAAACAATGTGGGTTTTCTTACTAGGAATTGAAAAATAAACATCGAGAACTTCTCAGAACTCCTTAACCATGACCATAGTCATGTATGGAATTAAAGGGAATGATGGGAGCCATGAAGTCAACTTTGGAAAAGTTTCTTCTTCTTCCTCCTCTTCTAAAGTCGAGGGTGAGTGTGATCTCTTTTATGTTATTTTGCTGAACCAGGAACATTTATAGTCATTGGGGCTTCCCGTTGCGAAATCACATGCATCTGATATGATATGCCCAATTTATTTTGCAAACACATTACCCGATGCCGAGAAAAAACCTTGTTTTCCAGTATTTATTCGTCAAGATAATACAAAAATGAGGGTGTAGGAAATTTTGTTGGATCTGTAGTAAGAAACCTCATAAATGTGTGATATATTTTCATACTGAACCAACTTTTTCTCAGGTGTTAGTTCAACAATTCCTACAGAATTATCATGCATTGAGTTGCATTGATTAATTTGTTGTACCATTGTAAGAAGGAAATATTGTTGAATGAGACATTGGTAGCATCGGTTCTTGTTTTCTAGGGCTAAAATTGCATGGAAAATCAAGTATCTGGAGTGTATGCTAACTCCCACCCTTTTGGTGGTCTCCATTTCCACATTGTGAAGGAAACTAGTAGATAGCCATATATGAAGTAGCCATTCTTCTCATGCATGTCTGCGAAAGGCTATAACATCTATGTCAATGAAAACTTGCACAATTTCAGTGATGCTACCTATTTACAAAATTTGGAAAAATATATGGCATCCAACATGCATTCTCCCTTGGAATAGTTCCTCATCACTTTCCCGATAATTAAGTAGCACACACAACGAACTTGATCATCACTGATAAGATCAATAAGAGCTTCTCGACCACCTTGTTTGGTACCAGATCTATCATATAGGTTGAGCTCTCTGTTCTTTCATTTGTGATTTCCAAAACCCTAGAAGTCTTTTGTAACATCTTCTCCATCCATGGAACGACTTGTCAGTTGATGGATATCATCAACATGGATTAGAGACTCTTGGTCCAACCACAATGAGCCGCAATGCATGCAGGTGATAAGGAACGTCATCCAACATGTAATTTCACTAGTGGTATCGAAGACACGTAAATCCCACAAGTTCATAATTGTTGACTCCCTTAGAAACACGTAAGGGATATTCTATTTAGCATAAACCTCTTCAATGGGCTGGGTAAGATAATCCATGTATGTATCAATTTCCACATGGGGAAACAATTTTGCATCTAAAAAATCAATGTCAATTAGCCAAGCTTGATCAAATTTACCCTACAAATCTCCCAAAATCTTAACTAGCAGATCATGGACATCCACTGAAAAAACAAATCTTCGGAAGTGCACTGTGAGGAACTGCAGCATGACCCATGGTTGGAAACTTTTTTTGGTATACAAACATAATTGGGGGATAAGGGTATGAATGCATATTCATAAAATTCACAGTTGGTGCAAGAGATGAGTATGCAATCAAACAGATAGAGCACAATGACCTAGACAATGGGCAATTACGAACTTATAGACAATTGGGATGAGGTGACAAAAGATAAGCATTAAAAATTCATTAAAGGGGAAATCCGCATAGATAACTCAACATTAACAATAGACATGACCATCATATGCGATAAAATATAATCAATGATTTGGGTAACAAAGGGAACAAGTACCAACACAACTTTGACATGGCATAATATGCGGGAAATTAATTAATAGGCTGACGACTAACTAAAAATGTACTGACAACCTTTTGGACATAAATGAACTTTACTGACACGGAAAAAATGACAATAGAAAGGTACTAACTACAGTTAATGGACAAAGTGAAAGAGACACAACAATGATGGAAACATTAGAAATTACTAAATGAGTAAAATATTTGACATCGACTTCCTAGCCAAAATGATGATATCCAGGTTGACAAACTCACAATGACAACTAGACTCTACGGGTGAGTGACAATGAGACACATCATTTCTTTATTTTCGAAAAGGAAAAAGAAAAAACAAAACAAAAACCTACTTAATTTATTCACTCACTGTGATAGGAGTGTTTTGAATCTTATCTCTATGAGTATAAATATAGGGCTTTAGGCATGCGCCATTCACCCATCCCAGACGAACAATATCACTAGTTGTGTTAATCTAATAAATTTTGACTGCAGCATGACCTATGGTTGGAAACTTGTGTTGGTATACAAACACAATTAGGGGATGAGGGTAAGAATCCACATTCATAGAATTCACAGTAGGTGCCAAAGATGAGTATGAAATCAAATAGACAGAGCACAATGACTTGGAAAATGGGCGATTAGGAACTTATAGACAATTGGGATGAGGTGACGCAGGATAAGCATTAAAATTTTGTTAAAGGGGAAAGCCCCATAGATAACTCAACATTAAAAAAAGACACGACCAACATACATGATAAAATGTAATAAATTATTTGGGTAACAAAGGGCACAAGTACCAACACAAATTTGGCATAGCATAGTATGTGGGAGATTAACTAATAGGCCAACGACTAACTAAAAAAGTACTGAGAACATTTTCGACATAAATGAACTTTACTAACAAGGAAAAAATGAAAATAGAAAGGTACTAACTGTAGTTAATGGACAAAGTGAAAGAGACACGAAAGTGATGGAAACATCATAAATTACTAAATGAGTAAAATATTTGACATCCACTTCCCAACCAAAATGATGGTATCTGGGATGGAAAAACTGACAACAACAAATAAACTTTATGGGTGAGTGATAGTGGGACACATCATTGCTTTATTTGCAAAAAGGAAAATGACAAAACGAAATAGAAACCTACTTACTTTATTCACTCCCTATGATAGGAGCGTTGTGAATCTTATCTCAATGATTAGATTTATAGGGCTTCAGGTGTGCACCATTCACTCATCCCAGACAAAGAATACCATCTAGTTGAGCTAGTCTAATAAATTTTGAATCTTGGATTTTTGAAGCTATAAAGGGTTCAAGCCAGTGCATTTGTAACTTCCCTAGATGTCTCTGGTACTTACTGTCGTAAATAAGTACTTGGTCATCTGGAGAAAAACTCTCGGTCTTAATGTTCCTGTCATGCAAATATTTAAGTCTATCCTTCTCAACGATCTAATGAAAATATGCTAAAAATATGGCTTCCTGAACCTCCATTAGTTTTGCAACCCTTTTCATAATAGATTCATCATCTATCATTTGAGTAACTTGCACAATTTATAAACTCGAAGTTATGAACTCAGTTGGTACCAAGACTTCTTTTCCATATACCAGTTGAAAAGGAATATACTTATGTAATTCCTTGGTAGTGGTTCGATAGGCCTAGAGAACCACTGGAACTCTCTGATCCCAGTCATTTTGATTAGTGCAATAGACTTTAGTCAACCCCCTCTCTAAATTATTATTGAAGGATTCTATTGTACCATTGTCTTGTAGATGATACAGATTTATCTTGTGATGCTAAATCAGAAATTTTCTAGTAAGGATCAAATTTATCTCACTGATGAAATAGGAACCTTGATTGCTAGTTAAGCTCCCTGGACACCTGAACCAAGAAATAATTTTATGAAAAATAAACCTTGCTACTATGTCTATAGAACAATCCTTAACAGGTTCTGCTTCATCCCATCGAGTCAAATAATTTTTCACAATGATCATATATCTTTGCTTTTAATGTTTGGTTGGTAGATTGATGCGTCCAATGAGGTGAACAATCCACTTCTCAAGGGAATGTACTGCTTGAACAAGATGTAATGGTAACTCGTCCTGGAGGGATGACTTAACAAATTGTTGATAGACATCACATGCTCTCGTGTAATCATTAGCATCTTTGAACATAGTTGGCCACCATAATCCTTCCTAAAGTATTTTCTATGTAGTCACCTTTCCTCCAACATGTCCTCCCACAACTCCACTTTGACACTCCCATAATATTTTGGGCCTTTCATGGTGAATTATGAACCTTATAAGGACGTTATCCAATGCCAACTTATATAGCTGACCTGCAATCAATTGATAATATTCTAGATGGGCCACCAAATGTCTCTTTTGGTTTGCATAATATAGCCATCAGGGTAGACACTAGTGCTTAAAAATAAAGCAATATCAGAGTGATAGTCGGGGATAGATTCAGTTTTAAATAATTCTACATCTAGGAGTTGGTCATCTACAACTCCACCAATTTCTCCCATCTCTAACCAAGATAATTGGTTAGGGCCGACATTCATCTTGCTAGGCTTGGAAAAAGCTTCAATGGATAATTCCTGGAATAGTAAAAGTCACCTACAAATTCTTCCTTCTAACGTAGGCTTATTAACCAAATATTTCAAAGTAGAATGGTCAGTGAAAAACTTGAAATGACCTCATAAGAGATACTTTCTAAACTTTTGTAGAGCATAGACCATTTCAAACCCTTCTCTTTCAGTGGTAGTCTAGTTGCACTCGACCTGTGACAATTTTATATTGGAAAAATAAATGGGATGATCCATTCTTCCTTCCCCCTAGCTGCACAAGAATAACACCTAAACAAATTCTAGAAGCATCAATGTGTACATGGAATTAAACTTTCCAGTTAAGATACATCAAAATAGTCTCATTGCTTAGCTTTTCTTTCAAAATGTTAAAGATTTATCACACTTAGGTGTCCAATGAAACACTTCATATCTCTTCAACAACTTCTCTAAGGGTGCCATTATTCTTCATAGCTCCTGATAAACCTATGATAGTATCCAATATGACCTAGAGTGTATCTCAACTACTTGGAAGTCGTAGGGGAATGCATATTGAGAATAATGAAAACTTTCGTAGGATCCACCAAATCACCTTCCCTGCACACAATATATCCCAAAAAGTTTCCAAAAGGTACACAAAATATGCCTTTCTTTATATTCAATGAGATTTTTAATTGTTGACAATGGTAAAATATCAACCAAAGAAAGCCTATGTGTTCCTTCAATAAGTTATACATAGTCCATTCATCCATGTAAACTTCAAGAAACTTGTGGATAAATTCATGGAAAGAAGCAATAACAATCCTGGAAAAGACAGTTGAAGGATTCTTCATTCCAAAGGGCATAACATTATAAGAAAACAAACCCTAATCAGTAGTAAAATTAGTCTTTCTTTATCTTATTATGTGATCGTGACTTGATAATATCCTGGAATTCCATCAATGAAGGAATAAGCTTCCTTTCCAACCACCTGATCAAGTACTTCATTATTGAATGGAGTAGGGAATGGATCATGTACAAAGGTTTAATTCAAACTCTTGTAATCCACACAAACCCTTATATATTAAGTTCCTTTATTTATCTGTATGACAATAAGACTAATCCATTTGGTCTCATCCACATGAAAAATTAACCTAGCTATAAGCATCCTGTCAATCTCCTTATTAACATTTTCTTTGACTCTGGGGTTCATATAGTATGGTTTGTGTTTGACTGGATTAGCATTAGGATTCAACTCTATCTTCATATCTCTCAAGTCTCCTTTAATTCATTTAAGTTATGAGAATATCTTAGGGAACAAATCCTCATACTCCAACAACATATCTTATATCTCTTTCATGGTTTGTTCATCCCAATAATCCCCTATTGAATCCAACTTAGGATGATCCGCACACCCAATATTTAATTCTCGTAGTTTCAAAGGCTGATCATATGAACTACTGGCATCACCTGATAAAGTATCCTCAACTTTTCTTGTTCCTGTAGACTCCTTAAGAGTCAAATGTCTTGAATGTTGCTTCAAAATCTTCATCCACCAACTAAACACTTCTCCAACTAAAATATCCATCCACAATGGGGTTAATATAATCATTGTGTTTCCCTATAGTCAGAGTATATAGTTGATCAAGGACATTGGTATCCATATTATCATCTACAAGTTCAATGTATCGTGGGCCTTGATATGGATCTAAAGGCCGAGTGACCTTCATAAAATCAGACTGAAAAATCACGGTTTCCTTTTTAAGATCAATGAAAGCATAGTTTTCATAATCCTATAAAATGCCTAATAAATATAGATATGGATCCTTCTACCCCATTATTTCAATGACCTAAGAATTAACAAGTCTTTTGACACCAACCAATTCTACTTCAACGTTTTGTAGCCTCCCTACTAGATAAATGCAGTATTGATTTTCCATCCACAACTAAATAGGAGAGTATACTAACTTGGGTTTTCCCATTGCTTCCCAAGTCTTCTTTGGAAAGATATTGACATCAGAGCCCAAGTCCAACATAACATTCTTGATCTCATAGTCATCAATATGAGCATTCAACATGAATTCTCTTCCATTACTCCTCTTTCTTCTCTGTACCCTAATTTATTTTCTTTCAAGAAGTTTAGCTCAACAATAATCTCCTTTGGGTTTCCTTCAACTACCAATGCCACTTTGATTGTATTGCGCAACTTCTCGGTAATTTTATCATCATCTAATATGTTAGAAAATAACTGCAACCAAAGATCATTATGTGACTTACCCAAAGATTCCATCTAATCATATGATTCCTTGGTGATCCTTGGTCTATGAGGATTCAACCTGAAACTAGTTTTCGCAACTTCAGGTGTTGGAGGACTAAGCATATGTCTAAAATTTCGACTGCATTATTAAATAATTCCCTTTTCCTTACAGTATCATACTTGGTGTTTTCTAGCACAACCTTCTAAATCTTGGTTTGATGCATACTTTTCATGTTAGCACCTATTTTTTCTCCTCCTCTGGTGATAATGTTAATATTAGGCCCACTTGTTTCAGATACAACTCTGAGTTCAAAATTTATCAGATTGACTCCTCTCTTCATGTCATGATCTTCCCATTTAGCAATCATATCAACACAATCTTCAGTGGCATGAGTGTTATTCCTGTAGTGTGCACATCGGGGTGTTCTTGGAAGTGGACAATCTCTCGCAATATGCCCATGCTAATCACAATTGTAGTAATGAATTGGTATTCTTCCACTTTTCCATCCACCTCTTTATCCTCCTTCTCTTTTGAGACCTCCTCCAAACCCTTGAGGTGCTTCATTGAATATTAATGAACATTGATCCAACCTATTCACAAGTGCATCCAGAGCCCATCATTGATTAGTATTGTGAGATGGTGAACCATAGAATTCACAATACATTATATTCAGAGCAATTGTATATTTATGCAAAATGGGGCAATTCCTTAGAGAATTCCCGTGACTTCTACATATCTCACAATATTCATTAGTATGGACTCCCTAATTATTCAAAAAGGCATGGTATTGAACATTCCCATGAAATGTTGTTGTAGAAATGACATGTGTAACCCTTCCTAATTGTTAGAAAATAATAGGCTTTCTCATTTAACCATAAACAATATAGTAATATTGTCACCGAACCATAGGCCCAAGCCACCCCCGAGCACCTTAAAATTGATAGAGAATAATTCTGGAAGCAAATCCTATGCCTAACAACCAATCAATGTAGCATATCACTCTCGAGAGTTAGCATACCAAGAATAAATTCCAAACCATAACCAAGAGAGGGTTCAATACTAAAACTAAAAATACAAGTTGCAGTAGCTGCAACTGCATGTACTCTCCAAACTTGCACACAAATAAATTTTTGTAGCTGTGAGTTGTGTGTGTCCAAATGATATCTGGCATCCTCTATTTGTACTAATCCTCCTTAGCTGTCTGGGCCGACTTCTCATTCTGGAGGATAAAAAATCAATATTAAATATTTCTTTTAGTCGGCTTGTCTTATAGGGCTATGTCCAATGCTTTAACGTTTCTTGCTGCTTCTTGGAATATTCTATTCTTGTCAGGGTTACACGTGGAGGTTAATGCCTCCCACAACTACCATAATATCAAAACTCCCTCTTATCTAGGGAGGTATTGAAGGAAATGGTATTGATCACAAACATATCATTCAACCGGTAGCATCATCATAGCCATACAGGCTATATCATGATTAGATCACAAGCACCATCATTACTATCAGTATCATCTGATAGAATCAACTACATCATCTCTTGAAGCCATACTCCATCTGAGTAATCAGGCATGATGATGAATAAGTCACTCACTCCACATAGTGATACAAGAACCATTCTTCTAATCTAGACATATGTCCTAGAAGAATAAATTTCCTAGACCATTTTCCATCTGGAGAATGTTTGTCCATCAACACACTGACTATCCATCTAGCTAATAATAATTTTCAACACTACTGATAGTCTACATGGAAATCATAACAATGTCATTAAATGGAACACAACTATGTCTATCCATATTAGTACACAACTACTATCCAGTGGTACACAACCACACCAAGTAGCACACAACTATTTAATCAATGACACATAGTCACAACCAATGGAACACATCCACTACAGTAGCATACATCTATTGTACAGAGACATACAATCTCCATAGAAATCATATCATATGATATCAACCTTCACAAGACAATATCATGATATAAACTGAGTCATCTGGGCCATTCTTCCATTCACATCTATGAGATATGGAAGATAATCCTCCCTCAGAATGTAAAACATCATCCATGGGATATCTGGACTATTCTTCTCAGGCATAGAAGAATAATTGTCCTTGATTTTTGAGCATGTACCATTCACCTAACTAGGCCATTCCTCCGACACTAGTCATAATGAAACCTAGAGAGAATGAGTCTGCCCTAGGGAATGCCTATCCCTAATTGTTGAACCTGGACCATTCACCTAATTGGGCCATTCCTCCTACACTAATCATAGTGCAACCTAGATAGAATGAGTCTTCCCTAGGGAATGACTGTACGTACCATTTCCTAATGGAAATGATTGTCCTTCACCAACCTCTAAAATAGATCGTTCTTCGAAACTGCTCACAACTGTGAAATTCAAAAGAATGAATGCCCTGTGAGGTAGACCATTCTACTTGACCGCTACTCAGAGTGACTGCAAAGAAGAATGAATGTCCTAGAACATTTCCCCATGCTGGACACAAGGGGAATCATTGTCTATGGTACATCAACAATCTATCGAACCATTTTCGTTACGAAAATGACTTTCCGATCTGGACCATTTTCCAAACTGGAAAGGAACTTCTCATCCTGGACCATTTTTTGAATTAAAAAATAACTGCACACAAATCAATAACACATTAGTGCTCCTTCCCAATTTGGGAGTACTTTCTTCCTTTTTCAATAAGGAAGTCGTCTCCACGAGCCCCACCTTGTTTCTTAAGTACGCAAACGTTTTCATCTTGGACATAGGATTTACCAAAATATTTTCTATCTTCTCATATGTGGAGATATATTGGAGAACCACTTCGCTTTTCTAGACTTCATCATGGATAATTTAATGCTTTATCTCATTGTACTTCGGCCTATCACAAAACACTGGTTTTCTCTGAAGGCTTCATATAGCTCTGATCATTACAATATATCATGGTCGAATTCAACACTTATGTTTCCTTCTATCTCATGACATCGTGGAAAGGCTCAAGCTGGAACATATCCAAGTAGCACTTATTATGTCATCATGAGAGTTTGCCATGGATTATCAATCCATCATCCTAGACTTCTGAGTAACTATTCTGATACAATATCTCTGTCATAGAAAGTTTTCACCACGCTTCTGTTGTATACGACATACTCTACATCAAGTTGTTTGAATCCATACAGGGTCTTCTTATATCTGCATACATGGGTCTCTTTCTAGTATAAGCTTCTTTATCAATTTTTTTATTGGGAAGAACAATCTTTTACATGTAAATTCCAATCCATGGATACTACAAGAGGTATATCTAAAACAAGTTGTTGTCATAGTCTTCTCCCTCCTTCTGGAAGAACCTATGAATATTCCAATGCTTTTGTTCATAATTATTTTTCACATTGCTCTTTAACATAAATTCCACTTCTTCTGCTCGATTTCTTCTTAGTGAGTTCAAACCAAGCTGGTAGTCTTTGTGATTCTCAATATAATAACCGATTGTTCTGGATTTTTCTTTCTTTCTTGGAATCTTCATGTTCTTCCTCATGTTTCTCTTTATCTCTTGGGTCCATGGAGTCTTCTATATATTCCATGCCCTGAAGATTCCAACTTCTTTCCTTCATCATAGGATCATGGATGTAGATGGACAACCAAGGATATTTTCAGGATTCTTTTTGAAGAATACTTCTTCTAAATTCAAACTGAACACACGATGCTTTTCATGGCTACTAATTTCAATGGGAACATGGATAGATACTTCATAATCCTCAATTGATCACATTATTTAACATTATCTCCCTCCTAATCCTTGATTCATGCATGAATGCATGATATTCTTTTGGAATTATGTAATCATCTCCCTCCATATAAGATAGTCCACGCTTCCATCTACATTCTTATTGCCTTCTGCAGGGTGTCACAAGTCTTTTTCTGATTTCCTCAGTTTTGACTTCTTCTGAGTTTCTTCAGATTTGATTATGATTTCAACTTATCTAGTAGTTGTTTATATAATAGCTTCCATAGGAATTGTTACCAAATATTGTCAACATACTTCATCTTTTCATGTGTATTGCTTGACTTGTAGTCATCATAATAGAAATCCTTATCCTTTTATTCTTCCATAGGTATTGTTTCCATTGAATCATATTTTTTTCTAAGAAGTAGACATACATGATATGTACGAGAACTATGTAAACATGATATATACAAGATATTTGAAGAATATTGTTACCTTGACTTAGAAGATGAAGTTTGTTTTATATTGCTTGACTTTGTTTGAGGGTTCCCTTTCTTTGGCAATTGTTGCTTTGTTTGTTTCTTTCCTTTTCTTTAACTCAGGACAATGGTTCCTATAGTGACCATATCTTCGACAATTGGAGAATTGTATCTTTGACATATCCTTTTATTGATTTGGTTTCTTCCTTGAGTCAAACTTCTTCTTATTTCCAAAATTCTTGAACTTTGTTGTGAAAGCTTGATCATCATATTTCTTTTGGGATTTCTCTTTTGTGTTAATCCTTGATTCTTCTTGTGCAAAACAAGTCCAAAGTTCTTCAAATGTGGGATACTCCTTTCTTGTGTTCATGCTTGCGGAAAATGCATCCCATGTCTTGGGAAGACCATTGAGTACTATATTTACCAGTTCCTTCTCTAAAATGATTTCTTCAATAAATTGTAGTTGATCTCTTAACTAAGAGATTATCACAAGGTATGATGTTATGTTTTCATCATCATTCATTTTCATGTCACAAAGCTCATTCTTCAGACTCATTACTTGTCCAATGTTTTTGACTGAGAAGAGGTTAGTTAGGGCATCGTACATATTCTTAGATGAGTCAAGATGAGAGATGTAGGGTATCAAGTGGTCTTTTACAGAGTGCACTATGATACTCATGGCATTGATGTCATTGTCTTTGAACTTCTTCATATCTGCAATATTCTGAAGTTCCTTCTCTTTTCCTTCTTCAAATTGTGGTTCCATGATCCTTCCTTTCACGATATCCAACACTTTATTCTTGGCAAGGATGAGATCAATCCTTGTCTTCCATGCTCTAAAGTTAGAATCCCCTTCTAACTTGTTTTATGACTTCATAGAGTAGGTCATGACTGCTTTAAGTTGGTCAACCTTTGACTTTGACCAAAACCTCAAACTTGATGTCTTAGCTTGCTGAGAGTAGCAGAAGGTAATCTAGGTTAGGGCTCACTAGGATATCTAGAAATTAGGTCAATCTCTTCACTTAAGGTGCCTCAACAAGAGGTTTAGGGTTTCGTTGCTGCAACAAAAACTTTGACTGCAACTACAATTGTAACTGAGAAAATCCTCCCAATCTATCTTCCAGTGGCTAGACTATCCGAAGATAGTGTGGGCCCATAACCTATTAGAAAATAATAGGTGTGCTCGTTTAACCATATACAATATAGAAATATTGTCACCCAATCATAGGCCGAAGCCACCCTCGAGAAGCTACCCTCGAGCACCTTAACCTTGACAGATAATAATTCTAGAAGCAAACCCTAGGCCTAACATCCAATCAAGGTAGCGTATCACTCTCCATATTTACCATACCAAGAAGAAAATCGAAACCACAACCAAGATAGATTCCAAGACTGAAAACGAAAATACAAGTTGCAGTAGTTGCAACTGCAACTACTCTCTAGACTTGCACATAGCTGAATTTTTGTAGTTGTGAGATATGTCTATCCAAATGAGCTCTGGCATCCTGTATTTATACTAATCCTCCTTAGTTTTTTGGGTCGACTTCTCATTTTGGAGGCTAAAAACTCAATATTAAGTATTTCCTTTCGCCAACTTGTCTTCTAGGGTTATGTCCAATGCTTTAGGGTTTCTTCTTGCTTCCCAGAATATTCTATTATTGTCAAGGTTACATGTGGAGGTTAATACCTCCCGTAGCTACCATAATATAAATACTAATGGCCCTACTGGCAGAGTTTCCATCATATTACTAGAGGGACTTTCTCCTCTCATTCTTGGACATCCAGTCACCATATGACCTTCTTTATAGCATCCAATACACCATATTTGTGATTGACCTGTCTTAGGAAGGGTCAACTCCTGGATCTTCTCAGATAGTGAAAAGATCCGGCCCTACAGTTGTGTAATAATTTCATCTTCAAGTGGTATTATAATCATCATGCTTCCTAGATAGTGTTCCATAGCCTCAATATTCATGTCTTGTTCCAATGCTTATCCTAAAGAATTTATTCTTTGTTGTGTTAAATGGATGTAAGTCAAAGGTAGAGATCCTGAATAAACCACGCTCTTTGATGATATTCATGAATAGGGTTCTCTAATATCCATATTGCGTATTTAAATCTCTAAATATACTCCCATGAAAACTTCCCATCTCTTTGCTTTATCTCCCACAACTCAAAAAGGGCTTGTTTCTCTGACCGTGGAAACCATAATTTTTCAATAAAACTATGTCTTACTTGAAACAAAGTGAAATATTATCCTTCAATCCTTGGCTCAATAGTATTCATGTATCATTTGAGCACTCAACCTCTCAAATTGGTATGAAACTAAACCAATTTGTTCACTTCTGGAGTCCCTCGTGACCTTTAAATGGATTCACGTAGAAACTAGTGTTTCTCAACATCCTCCTCTCCCTTTCCCTAGGGTATTGGGTAAGGGATCATGCAATTTGTGTTCCCATATCTAAACTTATAGGTCCTACTAAAATAAACCCACGTGGTCCTAGTTGCGACAAAATGACATAAATTTCTACACTCCCACTACTACTACCTAATGGACTTGTAGAACTCACAAGACTAGGAATAACAGGGATTGTAGAAACTTCCATATTTGTAGATAGTGCTAGGGGAATAGGTGATTCATAGATGGTTCCTTTGCCTCCAGAACAAATATCTTTGATCTGGGGGGTCTCGTTAACTTTAGTGTTTCATTTTCCTCCTAATTCAATCCAATATCTTCGAGAATTACAATTTTGATTCTCCCACAACTCCCTCTAAGGCTCAAGCTGAAAATTATTCATCAGTGGTGGTGCCTATCCTTACTCTTTCACCCATTTATTTTTAATATCCTTCCTCTTGTCTTCTTCTTCCAAAACCTTCACCTCTACTAATAACTCTCTCTATCAACCATTGACTAGCTAGTCTTCCTCGTCTCTACAACTTCCATAGCTCTTCTAGCTATTCTCTATCACCACCATCTCTTCCAATATTTTTCCATAACCTCTAATTATTCTTTTTTGTTGTCCTCATTTTCTTCTGCCACCATCTTTCTACAATGGAATCCCTCCTTAGAGATCGTTCATATCTTGCAATTTTCTCTTTATGATCCCCAATATCTCAAAGAAAACTTCTTAGTGTCAACTCATGGACCCTCTCGTAAATCACCTTCCCCCAAGAACAAGGGTTTAATATTCCATATTAACTGAAGGAACAATAAATATTCCTTCTTCTACTAATAAAACCTTGATTCATATAAGTATTTTCTGCTACAGTCTTCCTCTAGCTACTTATTTGAATACAAATTCTGCTTTCAAAGAGGATTGATGATTCTTTGTAGCGAACTCAATGATGTAACCCTCCAAACTAGTCTTCACCAAGAAGTTCACATCTCAAGAGATTTGATGATATAACCAATGAAGGGATACTAGACCCTCAATAGTCCATTTATATATACTTTTGATCCAATTTTTTTTTCTAGAGATTCTTGCATCCGATATAACCACTGAAATAACTCTTCAGGGAACTTAATCTAAAAGATCTCATATTGATCACTAGCATGCTTTGAATAGAAAACAATGTCCTTCAAAAACCTAAAACTCTGGTGCCACAATTCTTCCTCCTACCTTATGAATGCATCACACTTCCTTTCCAACTAGTTTTCAACCTTGTAATTGTAGATCCGATGAGGAATCCTCTAAAAATTCCCTTTAAAGCTTGGTCCCAACAACAAAACTATTTGTTGGCATAAAATCGAGACCATGGTTCTCAAAAGTTACCAACAAAAGGCACCACTATAGTCTAGGAGAACTAGCATATTCAACCTTCTGCAAGGGAAGTGAGTCTCACCCAAAGCATACAGATACTTGTGTGATGAAGGGAATTAGAGAGAATGCAACATCAGATCTAGTTTTATACTACTCAGATCCATATATTAACTAGTAAAGCTAAGTTGTGATGGCTCAATCAGATACTGTCTAGATAAAGAAAAGAAAACATGCAAAAAAAAGACAGATCCATTCACAACATGATAGATAGGTAGAGAACAAAGTTTTAGGGCCCCAAATCACTTCATTTTATTAGTATCATTAGTAGAAAAATACCTCATACAACATAGATTTTCAATGCATCTCTTTTTGCGTGAATGTCTAAACCCTTATAACTCATTATAGACTCAAAAGCTTGTTGTGATTGCAATAAGAATACCAACGAGGATCATTACAATACCTGAACATGACTATAATAACCCGATCCCAACCCAGATAATGACAATATTGATAATGTTGATAGGAAATAACATAAACCTATTAACACATTGACCTAACAACATTATCAACAACTTAACCCTTTTCTTGTTACATCGCCTTCTTATTTATACCTTTTGTGTCTAGGTAGAATCCACACTTTTCCACTTCCTGGATTCCATATTCCTCCCATGGTATTGTTTTTTCCACCATCTTCCAGCTGGCACATCATGCTTTTGACCTTTTCCATTTCTTTTAGACTTCCAGCTGGTCTGTGACGCTTTTGACGGTTTCTACTACTTTTACGCTTCCTTCTATTGTGAATCTTGTTTGACTTTGTATGTCACTTCCTTTATCCTTATCTTATTTCCAAAAATGAATGCCCCAACATGGTACATTCCTTGGGTCAGAGGGTTGAGAGGAATAGGATATTTTGGTTGGAATTGTTGTTGGAGTTTTAAAATTGCATAATTTTTTTCGTTTCTTAGTATTGTGATGTAAATTTATGCATGTATATCGACATAGTGTACAATGAGGATGATGCACAATTGTATGGGAGGGGGAATGTAACATATCCACTATAATACTTAGTTTAAATTATGCTTAATGTAGATATAATGTGTGTCTATGAACAAGTGATGTATATGTAAATTGTATTTTTAAATTTTAATAATAATATGTGATTCTAGCTACTAGGGGACATGGACATAGATGAGATATGGATTAATCCATAAGATAGGGGAGGGTCTAAGAGAATGTCTAATATTTTCCCATGTGGGAATTACCCATTTTTATTAATTCTACTCACATTCTTGAATTTTATTATCATTATGTATTAAACTCTATTTTCCGATTGACTATCCCCAAAGCCAATCATTGAATGCATGCAAGAGGGTGGGTGTGAGAATTCACATCCCATAGATATTGAGAGTATGGGGGATGAGTAAATTCATATTTGGGAAGTGTTTGAACCAAGAAAGTAAACCAAAAGAAGGAAAATTCGTATGGGAATTCACAATAGTTTTGGATAGGAAATGTTTTTGCATGAACAACAAGGATAAAGCATAAAAGAAGAGCTTGGATATGGAGAAACCATGGAGGGATAATTTTGGAGCATGCTAGATAATTCCTGGAGAGCATTTGGAGTAGAATACTCAATAGCCAGGTTGTCAGTCTTGAAGAGTGAACTCTTGTGTGAGTTGCATTGTAACAACATGTGTTTGATGTTTTTTTCTACTAGTGAGATCCCTTGAGTTTCCCAACAAAGATATTTCTAGTTACCTGTGTTAGAGAGACCCTAGTAAATAAATGGGATGCCCAAGGGAAAAATATCAATGAAAGGGTACATTCCTTGGGTTGGACAGGTTGAAAGGAAGAGATCTGGTGGAAAATCGGGATAGTTGTAGGAGAATATCAATGGTTTGTGGTATTTTCTTAGCTCTGAGTGGACAATGAGAGACCACCCTATTTCGTCGATTGATAGCCCCAAGTTGGGGATGACATGTTTTTGATATTTGGAAAAAAAAGCCTAGGGTTGGGTGGAATGTTTGTTCCAAGCAGTTGGTTGGGCAACGATTTTAAAAAATAAGTACATTTTATACGTTTATGTGTTGTATTTATGAGTTAAATTGATGTGCATGAAGTCTGTGTATAAAATTTATTTATATGTTATTGTATTTGAGTTTAATAGTTACATTTCATGTTAATTTTCGCATGATGTAGATGCATCAATTTATTGGTATCAAATAGTAGTTAAATTTGGTTGTAATTCGTAGTTGGTAAGCTACAAGAAATTAGTTAGCAATTTTTTTTGTATTTTTTTATGAGTATTTTACATGTAATGGACCTCAGTTGGGATGGGGAATTTTACATAGAGGATGAGTTCCAAGTGGTGGGGGAATAATTCTTTGGTTTCCACTTGTAAAAAGATTGACATGCATATTTAAAGTTTGGGCTTAGTGAGGAAGCCATCGTTTATTTGATTATTCTGGGTCATTATCACCATTTCTTGTGGAGTGTAATATTAGGAGCCACTGTAACCTTGTGAATCCTAAGTGGATTTGGGTGCATGATTTTCCTTTGGTTTCCCTAGGGAAGGTTGGAGCCTTGGAATAATAACTGTTGGGAATATGTTTCCCTAGGTGTGAGGCTTGGAGGTGCACAGAGACTCGTGAGTGTAGCTAGATTTCTTGGAGCCATAGTTTTCTTAGAATTCTTAGATGGCCTATGATGCAACCCTAGGATAACACAAGGGACTACGGTGTAGAGAAGGGGGTATATTTCGTTTGGTGGTGCTGGATTATGGGGAACGAGAAGCTATAGGTGGGAACTATTGTTGGAGTTGGTACCTCGACCTCTCCTTTTGTTGTGTTGACCATGTGACCTTAGTTCACTTAGGCAACCTTTTCCCTGGTGGAGTGATAGCTCTAGGTTGGGGGTGACCTACTCACTACTACATATGGGCGGATTATTCCATGAAAATTTTCCACGCTTCCACTAGTATAATATTCTTTTTAAACAGGACAGGATTTTCGTTGCTACTGCCACGAAAGTTCGTCGCAATATCGACATAAATCTTAATTTAACCTAGTCGGGATTTTCGTCGCTATGGTGACAAAATGTCGTGGCAATAACGACGAAAATTTTGTCTATCTCATTGGTTGGTGTTAACGGCTAGTTGAATATTTTATGTATATATACATGACTTTAAGAGACTTTGTGACACAGTTGCTATAGTTGCGACATTGTTCTTGGATTTTGTTTGAGCTGTTTATTTTTTCCGTTACCCACCGGTTGAACAAATCCAATTCTCGATATACATAGCTCGGATTTTGAACTTGTAAGGTTAGTATGTTAATTTTTATTGATGTACTCATTTAACTTGTAATTTTTTTTTCAAATGTCCAAATTGCATTTAGCTTATTTTTTCCTTGATAATATATTTATATAATATGTG
>JZKD02S1578351.1:611103-642725 GCA_000966675.3 Picea glauca
TATATATAATTAATCAATTTATTTTCTTAATTAAAATAGATTGAAATCTATATCTAAATATTTTTTTTTCATTTTATAAAAATAATAATGAATAACTATAATTAATAATAAATTAAACTGTGTTATAAAAATTGCTTAAATATATTCATTTTAATTTTAGAATTATTTAAATAATTAATAATAATTACAAAATAGTCCTTTGTTAAAAATTCATTACATATATAAAAAAAAATTGTTACATATATTAATCGGTTTTTAAATCAGAATTGTCAGTAACACATTGACAATAACTTCTATCTAGTCTCGTATCCCATTGGGTTACATTTATAAAATGCATTACATATATTAATTGTATGTTGAAAGGTTTTTAAATGAGAATTGCCAATGACACATTTCATTTAACTTATATGAAGTCTCGTATCCCATTGGGTTAAATTTAATATGAGTTGTGGATTTGTAATTCATTCAGTAGGTATATATTTATAAGCAACCTAGAATGTTTAAATTACATAAATTATTGATTGAAAATAAATTTGAAATTTTTTTTTAATAGACGAAGAATAACATTTTCTTATAATTCTTAAATATTACATCAACCATAGATTCAAGTAGTTTGAAAACAGTCCAATCTAATCAAATTAGATTTAAAAAATTAAAAATAATTAAATGAATAAATAAATGAATAACAAGATTTTTACATCATATTTATAGTTTTGTATTTTTGAACGTTTTACAATATATTTTCAGCTCTCAAATTGATTTTTTTTTTTATATAAAAAATATATAAATATAATTTTTATTATTTAAATATTCAAAAAAAAAAAAATTGAATTATTATAAATTACACAAATAACATCAACTTAAATTATCCTAAATTGGTTAGTTCAACATTTTTTTTTAATGGATTATTAATTAATATTCTCTTTTGTCAAGTATTTCAACATTTTACATTTATATAGATTTTCACTCAACATTATTTGTTTTTTAATTCAATGTTTTATTTTACATTTTTATGAGTTATTACTTAATATTGGTTTTGGAACTTATTTTATTTTACATTAATATTTATTATCAATCAATATTATTTTTATAAATTATCACTCACTATTCATTTTTACCAAGTATTTCTGCATATTACATTTTTATGGATTATCATTCAATATTTTTTTTTCAATTCAATATTGTATTTTACATTTTTATGAGTTATAACTCAATATTAGTTACATCATTTTTGCTTCTCAACTTTTTAACCTAACTACATGAGAATTATGAATGGCACATTTCATTTAGTCATATTCCATTGGGTTACATCCAATTTATTTTTCCATCCTCTAAACTTCCTTACAATCTTCTTGTTCTACTTTAATAGATTGCTAATATGACTTATGAATATATTGTAATTGATTTTTAGTTTTTAAACAACACTTTTTAATTTTTTTTTTAAATAATTATGCTTTTTCAATTAAATTTATATTTTTAAACTTAATATATTTCAAAACCCTATAAAAATATCAAAATCTTTAAAATATATATCCATGTGATATAGTAAAACTTGCTGATAAGTAACCGATTTATTTTCTTAACTAAAATAGATTGGAATCTATATTTAAATATTTTTTTTCTTTCTATAAAAATAATGAATAACTATAATTAATATTAAATTAAACTACGTTACGAGTATTCAAGTTGAACAATACTCTCTTTAGAAATCTGTTGTTGTTAGAGAGATGCAGGGAGGAGGGAAGTGTGCGTTGTTGGATCGCTGGTGAGAGATTGAAGACGACGATGGCAACCTGACTAGATCCCCTGCCAAGGACTTAGAATTCTGAAGCCTCAAGGAGCAATGGCATTCCTGTCAAGAGGCAGAGATGGCTGCAACAATCATCTCGACTCTAGCTCTTTGTCTAAATACGAAGCTACAGGATGATCGCTATGTCACGGGGATTTGATCGTGGGATATTCAGCCCTTGCTCGGTTACAAGAATCGAGTTAAGAGTGACGTTGTTGGCCACATATTCCATCGAAGATCGAGGCTTCATTCTGGACATTGCGCTGCGGCTTGCTCCAAGACTGTTGCAGGCTTTCCCTTTTTGTAAAAACCATCTTCGTTGCTTCTGTCTTCTGGCATGCTCAAGATTCAGACTCTATTTTTGAGATCAAATCCCAGATCCACCAGGATATAGGTATTTCGCCTTGCTTTCAAGGATTAATATTTGAAGGATGACAACTTATGGATGGATCTCTGCTGCGGGGTTATGGGAATATAAAGAATGTAACCATTTCTCTCGTTTCTCATCTGCGTCAAGGAGCACCATCCTCCACTCATCCAAGCTCTTACAAGAATGCCTTGAAAACAAAGATTTATGCTCCTTTGGGGTCCAAGGCTGAAACTTTTGGAGGAAATGAGCTTTTTGGAGCACTGCGCAGAACCTCCAACAATAGAAGTCAAAGATCCCCATTTCTATGGATCTCCATATATTTACCAGAAAAAATCCTTTATCTGTCATTTCAATGGACTATATCCCTCAATTTCTACGCTAAGAGAATGGGTAAATAAGACCTAGTCATCAGGTCATGAGCAATTCTTTTTCTCCAAAGGATTCTTCATTGTTAAATTTTCCACAGAGGGGTAAATTAATGAAGGTGGGTAACACTTTCGTGAGAATCGAATCTCCAAAATTTTGAAAGACCTTTTTTTGGCTGAAAGTTCTATTTTTTCGACCAAAATATGTTTTGGTCGAACCTTTGAATGTCAAATCGAACGGTATCATGACGATGCCCTTGATTTTCGTGTACAATTTTAGCTAGATGGATTTTTTTCATCCGGTAACAACTTTTTAATCGAATGATATTCTGATCAAAAAATTCTTTCGTCCAAAAGCATGTTTCGGCCGAAATATCCTTTCAACCGAAAGAACTATTCGACCCAAAGAACTTTTCAACTTTTCAGCCGAAATGTTCTTTCAGCCGAAAAGAAGTTTATATATTATTCGCACATCACGACTGTTATGGTTTTTCTGAGTTCTTGGAGATAGTGTGAGTGTGAGCATTAGTGTTAGTTTATTATGTTGGCTGTCTGTGGGCGGGTGGATGGGCGGTAGTGTGGAAATTGGAGATGTGGGCTGATCAGTCTTGGAGTTGTGGAGCTGCGGGTAAATTTCGAGTTACCTCTTTTTGTTCTCTTTCCTTTCCATGTAGTACGTCTTGTAATTAGACGCCCATTTTTTTCAGCAGTTCCTTAATTTGTTTACGGATATATACTAGGCAGTCCCTTTGAAACTTTGAAATCATTAACCATGCTCTGCATCTTTGATATAAGTTGGAAACTGCACCGCTCCTTCAACTTGAGAAACAAGTTCTGCTCATTATCAATATTTACACTCCTATCAAACAATAATCTCCGAGCTAATTTTTTCGTGGAAAATTCTGTAAATAAATCTTTATCATTTACATAGTCAACAAGTTTTACAACCTTTTCCAACATATTTTAATATGATCATCGGTCATTCTTGGAATGCCACCTTGCTTCACTGCATTATGACAAAAGGTTGCCAACAACTCTGGAAATGAGCTTCCACCCACTGCTTTATTGCATATTACCTCAAATGCTTCGTGTAAAGGAATATGGATGCATTTATTCTTTTGAAATGCATGTTCCACATAATCCATATACCTGTCATAAATTTCGATGACCTTCTACACGAATTCATGTTCTCGTATGCTTGACTTAACGTTTATAGAATCTTCTTCCCATTTAACTAATGTTATTCCTTGGGTAGTTATATGTTGTTTAAACATACTTGCCACTGGTCCCAAAGCTTTGGGTATTCTGAAAAACAAATTTTACATCCTAGAAACATCATTTTTCTTATCATCCCTAAGAAGCGCATCACAGCCTGAATCCTGTTTTCCTAAAATTTGATTTTGATAACGGAAAAGCAGCTCATTTTGTATTATCTCTAATAACTTATGCTGGTTGTTGGAGTGCAAATAATGGGTAATTTTGTGCTCCTCATTATCCAAACATTCTTCAACCTATAGCATATATTCTGGAAAAGAATCCTTTGAAATCTAGGAAGAAGCCTTTCGGGCATAGTAAATTCCAGTATCTTCCAGCATGGGATTTTCAAAATTAATTCGATAGTAATCTGGGTTAGTCAAACAATTTTTCACATAAATGTCAACAACATTTTTCAAAAATGCCTTGTCAATCTTCTCTCCCTTGCGCTCTCTATTAATCAAATCGAAAACAACATTATTCACATCAGTCTATGTGGCCTCACTGAAACACATGAATCCAACTTGTCTTAGAGGCAGTATTGAAACAAAGATACATTTAACATACATTATCTGTATGTTGTTACAGTATTGCAACAAAGATACATTTAACATACTACATTAATACATGTTAAATGTATCAATGTATCTTAAATGTATGTTGTTACAACAAAGATATGTTGGCCAATACATTTAACGTTGTTACAGTATTGAATATTGAATAAAACAACATACATTGAATTTGTGCTCATCTTTCTTTGCGCAAATGATATTGTTGAACCTCTATTTACAATTTTGGTTTCATATACTTCCAGTTAGTGCGTAGTATGACATTGATAACCGCTATCCCGATCAATCTGCATTGAAAATGTTGAGTAATTAGTAATAATTTAACTATATTGGACTACGAACATAGAATCACGATCAATATAATTTGTTTATTATTCTCTATGCAAATTTGTCTGATGTTCATTATGCTCTATGCAAATCTGCCTGATCACAATCAATTTTCATTATGCTCTATGCAAATCTGCCTGATTGGACTATGAACATAGTGTTCCAAGAGCGAAGAGCAATGAACATAGAGTTGTCAGAAATGTGTCAGAAATGTTTTAGGCTTCTCAAACATGTATCAGTGAAAATAAGGTGAATTTCGTGGGATATTTTCATAAGATGACATTTATAGAGGATTTTAACTTATTTAAAAAAACATCTAAATTAATTTTTATTTACAAATGGTTGATGTAATTGTGATGTAATTGTAGGTTGTGATTTTGAAATCTTTTGTTTGAACAAAAACTATACTAATTTTCTTCTGTGTATTATAACTTTTTTGACAGTTAAATTGTTTGTCATTAATTTGCTGTCAAAAACAACAAAATAATTAAGAAATTGTTAACATTATTTGTTAAAGATTTGAAAACAAACATCAAAGTTGTGGAAACTCTTAAATTTAAGTGGCTATTCCAATTTGAAATTCCAACTCTGATCTATAGAGAACAACAAAAATATAAATAAATTTGAAATTCCTAACTATGATATATAAAGAACAACAAAAATATAAATAAATGTACGTAGTAAATAATGTCTTTAGCCAAAATTGTGTCAGATTCCTAAATTGATATGATTTTATTTGTAAGTGTTACTATATACGAGAGAGAAAGGATAACATCTAGCATCTCGACATTAATGTTTCTCTTTAGCTCACATATAATATGTCCATTATCTCACATATAATATAATTGCGCTCGCAAGTATTTTGTCAGCCTGCAAGAAGCTTGTATGTTTACGGTTTTGTCTCATTCATCACTTGATGGAAAAAATATATCTCTAGAACAAACCTAACTCTGCAAGCTAAAGGTTTTCCCTTTGTCAATATATTTACCAGTGAACTAATAATTTTTTTTTAATATAAGCACATGCATTTCTAATCTTATTTGTATCTTCAATGTGAAACATGCTTCAATCCTTTAACAATCAGTATCTCAAATTTTCAGAAATAACAAATAACAATATTTCCCCATATTTTCCTATTAAGTTAGGACGCTTGTGAATCTTTATGAACCCATGTACCTCAATTGACCTATGGTATTTTATTTTGCATAACATGGACTATTTTTACGTGTATAAACCAATTCGTAGAATGACGTTCCTTATTATTTAATAAAATTATTATTTGATATCTAAAATGTTATTCAGATCCATTTAGTTATTCTTTGATAAATGTTCCTACTATGTGCTTCCACACTACTGTATATGTATGATCAGATCGACATAATTAGGGGAATCTTTGTAAAACATCAGTGTTATACATATTTCTGTCTTTGGATGTGCATTTGATGAAAATTTATGTCTTTTGATGGAAATCTAATGAAGACAATCGAACTAATAAATCGTGACTGTTATACTTGCATAAATGTAAATCGTGACTGTTATACTTGCATAAATATATATCTCCATTAGCTCACATATAATATATATGTGAGCTAGCTCACATATAATATATGTGAGGCCATGTCCATGTACAAGGACATGCCTGAACTCAGGCATGTCCCTCTACATGGACAGGGACATATTTGGCCCTGTCCCTTAGCTTAGTAAAGGCCATGTGTTACACTATGACCATTACAGACTAATACATGGTTACAATAAAGGTATATGCATATTAATGGTAATCATTCTAATTAGTTGCTTGTTTATCTAATAGTTACGATCATACATGTTATATTGAGTTCATGTTAGTAAGGGATATGTTCTCTTGTTCAAATTAACCAATATCTTACCTATGATATGCTTAAGCTTCACATTTTATGTCCTTATTGAAACCTATAGCTATCTTTGCTTTATCTGAATAAGTTGTACACACCATATACATAGTTTCCCTAATAAAGGAAATATAACTTAAATAAATACTAATAATGATAATAATCAAAGCATGTAAGCTATCGTAATAAAATCTTGATCTCAACTAATATGAAACACACCATGTATAGCTCTATCCTCTCTTGTTGTAATTCAAAGTATGAGTTGTAGTGTGACTTATAATTCTATGTTAGTATCACTTCCATTGACCTTTATTCTAGTGAACACAGTAACATCTAGCATAGAATAGGAGTCAGTTTGGCAAGTATAGGTGATAGACATGAACTAATCCCATTACCGATAACATGATTATACTTCTTATAGTATATATACTAGTAATACTAGACCCAAAGATTTGTCTGAGATTTACTAGTGAATATGGTAACATATGAACAAGGGGAATCTATATGCATACTATGATACAGGCTGGTAGAGATAATAGCCATAGTGTTCCATGAAGATCATACAGAGATTAGTGACCTATACCTTAGACTCAGACTCTACACTCTTAACTATATTGTAATATTCACATAGCTCATATGGGTAAGATATGAAGTTGATTCCATTGTTTTAGCTCTCTCTTAAACAAAGTAAGTAAAACCCATCTGTATTGGATAAGAATATACCCTTTGTAAGACCCTTGTTAATGATGCTACTAGTATAGTTATAGTGTTGCTTATAGTAATAGTTCTATTTACACTATTCAATACGATTAAACTATAAGGAATCCCATAATATATGATAGTTATAACATGTGGAATTGATATAGAAGAGTACTAGTCACTATGCTCATATAAATAGGATCGATAGTAATACAGTGTGACCATGACTATGCTTATATTACATAAATATGATAGGTCTCTGCTTATGTTAGCTTATGATATTTAACTATCCTATGCCTAATATGATTCCATTGTAATTCCCCGAATCATTCATATTACTTGGAGCTAAGATGGGCATCACTCCTAGTTATAGTGTACATACTAGTGAACATATCTTAATCATAGATTACCTGAATCATAGAATCATTACCATTAGTTAATAAAGATCCATATTACATATATAGGTAATGGTATACATCTTATAATATGTGTTATTACTAATATAACATGACATATACTGTATATAAGTTGGGCATCACTCCTAGTTATAGTGTACATACTAGTTAACATACAATAATCATAGAATACCTGAATCATAGAAGCATTACCTGAATCATAGAAGCATTACCTAAAGAAAAAGAAAAAAAGGCCGACAAAGAAAAAAACAACTTCTTAAATATCTAGGAGAGTTTCTGGTTAACTCAGGCTGCCTTACCTTGATGAAAGACAAGTTCCTACCCAACCCCCCACATTCCTCATGAAGGTCATCTCTTGGAATATCAAAGACCTTAATGGTAAAACTAGGCACAAGCTTCTCAGTCAAAAACTCCTCCAAGAAAATCCATTTATAGTAATGATACAAGAAACTAAATTCCTCCAAGTCCTTCATCAAACACTTTCCTCTTGCATCTAGCAGGGACCCCAAGCTATGGCCTTATATTCATACAAAGTAGCAGGAGGAATTTCCCTTATCTAGAACCCTGCTAAAATAACTTTTTCCAAATTCTTTACCACCAAGCGCTTCCTCACAACTCCCTTCCAACTTGTATGGTCCTATCAAACTTGCTTTCTCACTAATTTTTATGGCCCCAACTCTATCCCTGACAAGCTTCATTTTCTTGACTCCATTCAACACCTGCAACCCCATCATCAATAATGATCATTGGATTATTGGTGGATACTTCAACATAATTACCTCTCTGAATGAAAATAAAGGAGGCATAAGAATGCTCAACCATGACTCCCAATACTTTCTTGATATCATCCAATCCCTCAACCATCAATGACATTCACACCTAGAACAATTGTAGAAGAGGCCACAACTAGGCGGCTTCAAGACTTGATCGCTTTCTAGCCTCTGAATATATTTTTCTAGTCGGCTTCCATCATTCAGCCTCCATCCTTCCCTATGAGGGCTTATACCACTAGCCAATCATGTTAAATTTAGACCTTCATGGAAAACCTCTCATCCCACCGTTCTTCTTTGAAATTTTTTTGTTTTAACCATCCAAATTTCCAAAAAAACATCAAATCCTAGTGGGAAGAATGCAACCTTTATTCATGAACACCTATGTACATATTTCACCAGAAAGTGAAGCATATCAAACAAAAACTAGAAATATGGAACAAAGAGGAATTTGGCAATATTTTCCAGGGAAAAAAAGAGATCACCTCCCAGATGGAACAGGTTGAAGAAGACATCGTATGTGAAGGTCGCATAGAACAATTCATAAATAATATAAGCAAATACAATCTCAAATTAATAAAAGAGAAAAACAAGAGAAACTACTCTGGAAAAAGAAATCTAGAATCTGTTTGCTCAAAGAGGGGAAAAAACACAAAATTCTTCCATAGATATATCATTCAATGAAGGCGTCACAATTGCATCACCTCTTCAAAATATAGACAGGGAAACAGTGTGGCAGAACATGATGACATAGAATAAGAGTTAGTCAACTTCTTTTAGGATCAACTCACTGAACTAGCAACAAAGTGAAGGTCAACTATTCAAAAAATTACTCAATACATCATGCATCTAGTCTCACTAGCATAGAATGATTCCCTCGTGTGTCCCATCTCTCAAGAGGAAGTTGAGCAATCATTCTTTGACATTCTTAAAGGAGAATCGTCGGGTCCTAATGGATTTACTTCGAATTTCTTTCAAGCATGTTGGCCCATCATAAAGTGGGACACATGGGCCTTAGTAGAAGACTCCCACCTTCACTCCAATTTTATCCTAGATCTAAATATAATCTTCCTCACTTTCATCCCAAAGGAAGACAAGGTGGAAAACCCCAACAAATTTCGCCTAATATCCCTCTGTAACATGGTCTACAGAATCATCACTAAAGTCCTCGCCAATCGACTAAATTTTTTTCTTCCCTCTCTAATTTCTCTAAAACAAACCAGCTATGTGGAGGGGAGGAAAATATTGGATTGGGTTATCCTTTCCACATGGTCATCCACTCTCTAAAAATTTCCAAAACCCTCAGTATGCTCTTAAAATTGGATATGTCTAAATCTCTCGACAAGCTGAGTTGGGAAGACATTCATCATACCCTTCGCGCCTTTGGCTTCTCCCCTTCCTATATCAAATTATTACTTTCTCTTATCTTTTGTTCTTAATTTTCAATCTTGGTCAACTAATCCCCTTCTTATACTTTCTCCCCTCCCAATGATGTTAGGCAGAGTGATCCCCTCTAGACCTTCGTCTTCATCTTGATGGATGAACGTCCTGGCAGATCCATTAAAATGACTGTGGTACAAAATAAAATGAAGACTTGTGTGTTGACAATGAGGAGAATCCCACCTCCCATCAATAATTTGTTGATGACACTATGGTCATGGCTCATTCTATAGCCAAATAAGACAAGTCTATCCAACAAGTGCTTTCAGATTTCATGGACTCGTCAAGTACCACTATCAATATCTCAAATATCATTTTTTTCCCTTTCACAATACCTCTATTGTACAAGCTCACATCTACAGGATCCTTGGATTCCAAATGCGTTGTCTTCCATCAAAATATATCATTTCCTTCTCATTGAAAACATATGAAGAAATTCATCATGGGATAACCTTCTCTCCCAAAAGAACAAGAAATTGTCTAATTGGTCCTTCAGAATGCTCAATGCATCATGACAACTGGTCCTTCTCAAGTATATCCTTCAATCCATACCTCTTTACTTGTTTTCATCCATGGTTTCTCCTAAAGCGATCCTTAAAGTTGTCTGAAACCTCCAAAGATCATTTATGTGGGGTGGAACTTGCAAATAAAAGAAATGGGATTTAGTCACTTGGACAAGCTCAGTCTCCCTAACCTCAAACAAGGACTCATTCTCAAAGATCCATATGTCCCCAGCTCATTCTGTGGAGCTAAAACATGGTGGTATTGACTGACATCAAATAATACTCTATGGGCCCTCCTTTGGTGCATGAAGTACTACCCTCTCATAGAGCCTCAGGACCTGATCATACTTTCAGGAAATATTTCAAGCTCCTCAATATGGAACAATGTCTGGAAAAAGAAAGATATTATCCACACTCATTGTTTTTGGGAATTTAGGATGGAACTAATGATTTATTTTGGGATGAAACATGGAAGCAAATTCCTCCTTTCCAACACAATATGGAAATTCTTTTGAATGGACGTGAGTAGAATTTCCAACTTCTTCTTCTATTTGGTCCCGACCACGGCTTTATGTTGCATCTTAGCTAGAAAATGTTTGGTTGGATGCAAACCCAAGTAATTTGGAACTGTATCAAGTAATGATGTCATCAATTTAAAATTTAATTAGATGGAAGATTTCTTCCATCCAACCAAACATGGCGTAAAGTTAATCATTGATTTTCATGGATTGTTCTCCATACCCGTTGGATGCATGAAATATGATTGCCCATATAGACAACCGATACTCCTTTACGAGTCTTTGACCCATGCACTCTTCATATATTATGTGTTTCCATTATAGTAAGTGCTTATCATGTTGTGACTTTGCCTTGCCACTTGTACTTTTGGAGCATTTCATCAACTTTATGTCCTAATATGTGCTCGTCTAAATATTGTTTCCATTTTTTGTGGATTTACCAAGGTTATTTGTGCTAATAGTAAGAAACCAAAATATATTTGAAATGGGCATGGGTAGTGGAGTTATGGATCACCCTATTATAATTGTGTCTAACATAAAGAACATTTCTATTAATTTTGTCTTTTTTTTTTTCTTCATAATTTTTGTTGGTCAATGTTGGAGATATTAACTCATACTTGTCTTGTGCTTAAATTTTAATGAATTTCCAAAGAATAGAAATTGAGGAGAGATGTCAAGACAACAGTCTCCAAAAATTCCTTGCAAACGCTCTAAGCTATCCCAAGAATGAATAAGAGGAACCCCTTCTTCGACTGAGACTCTGAGTGACCAACGACAATCTTCTCAGAGGAGATTATCAAACGAGTCTGTGAATAGATCAACTCGAGAATGTGCTCAAGCAATTTCTATGGATCCAACCTTCTTATATAGGTTGTGCATTGATACTCCTACACCTAAGAATGTAGGGAATACATCAGGACAATAAAATATTTTTGGTAATTTTCTTTGATTTTGTTTATTTTTGTTGTATTTTTGTGTATTTAAATTTATGTCAAGTTAAATGTTGTAATTACTTTAAAATGTGTGTGTAGAAAATGAGTTTAGAGTGAGGGAAGACAATGAAAGAGAAAGTGGGTGTCACAAAGGTTCTAATGTTGGTGAAGAAGGTGAAGGTGTATTTAGGAGGCGACGTTATCAATAAACATAAGATTACACGCCTATGTCCACCTATCCTTTGGATGTTGGTGATGAGATTCCTTGGGAAGGGATTACTGAAGCAATGACCCTTTAGCGATGCTCAGGTGTTAAAAGTACGTTGGAAAATGATTTGAGGATATTGGATATCCTCAGGAGAGTAAACAAAGCTTGTAGATTGTTTTGCATTCATTGCAAAAATTTATGGACGCATATCATAAGATGGGGCCAACCACTGACAGTTTTATCGATTTGATGAGCCAGAGAAAGTCAGAGGTGATGGGCCCTGATAAATGGGACACAGTAAAAAATAAAGTTTCAAAAGAAAACACAATTTCAATGTTCAATTTCAAAGATGGGCCAAAGCGAAAGATGTTGAAGGTGCAATATTTTAAGCACCCTGACATAGTATGACATATGTATAACATATTTTTCTTAGCATATGGGAAATTTTCGTGGAACGATGAGGTTCCACATTATTTTGCTAGACACGTTTATGCAAAGTTTTTCATGGACATGCACCATGATTATAGTAGTCTAGTGTCTGATTATTATGGGGTTGGTAAAGGATGGACATATGATCGAAAATGGGCATATCGAAATGCGACATTACAGAGGCCTCCACGACCTTTAGTATCTCACCCAACATGAGAATTTGTTTTACATTCAAAGTTGTAAGCTCCATCAGAGGTTGGAAAAGAGGCTAGGAATGCAATCGAGAAAAAAATGAAATTGATTTGTTATGGTGTTGATGGTGGTTTAAACCGTCAGTGAGCAGAAGCCAATTCTCGAGCCATTTTTGTTTATAAAAAAGATGCAGAGTTATATACCATGTCAGTAAAATATATTAAGGAGTATGAAAATTTTTGTCATGATGGTTGGAAAGAGGTCATTCAGAATGATGAATCGAATAACAGATTGGTATGTGTTCTAGTTAGTAAATTTTCTACGCATTTTATGATACTTTACTTCTAATTCTAGATCTGGATACATATCATTGTATATCTATAAATAATTAAGTTGTTATTGTCATTAATTGCAGTTTGAAGATATGTTAAATGAATCTCCAGTAAATAGGGGACTTGATTTCACAAGTTTAAATTTGGATGGGTTGAATCAGGTATGTGTTTTCTAATATCCACAGATGAACACTTTAGTTGTCCAATCTCCAATCTTTTGAATAAGATCAACAACATGACATTTATAATTTTGTATAAATGTGAACACATTGAATCCTAGATTTAGTTCTTAGTTGTGTTGTTCATAGATCCCTATTCCATCTCCTACTACTTGGGTAGGCTTGTCTCGATTCTCATTGGGAGAGTTTGAAGAGGGTGGGAGTTCACAGGTATCATTGCATGTTGAAAAAAAATTTAGTTATATATTAAAATTTGTAACGAACCTCCCGTTTCGTCACGACAACAAACCTCTCATAACAAGAAAAAAAATAAATATGTGTGTGCGTGTGTACAAGGGTAATAAAGACAATATACTCAACGTCGCCACGCGACGACAAATATGATGCATGCAATTCAAGTGACAACAACATAACGACCTAAGAAGCACATCAGTAGCTGCAAGCATTGGATGACAATCAACTGACAAATAAGAATGACTACCTACCCGTCCTACCCTGCAATGGTTAGGACCTCCAGGACACATAAGCAACGCTCAAGCCTAGGTTCTCATCAATTTTGACCATTTAAGGTCTCAGGGCTGGCGATTGTTCTAAGGAACAAGGAGGCATCTACATCTCGCCCAACACAAGCGGGCCCAACAAAATTCTAAGTCAACAATGAGTGTAAATGAGCAAAAATTCATCTCGTAAGAATTCATAAATCAAGAGAAGTATACATTATAATCTCATGCAACTTAACTATATAACTTGTTTTTAAGGAAATCTCCTAGGGGTATGTGAAGAGAAGCTATAGTTATAAGTTCATTATGAGAACCCATAAAAACTCCATCTTCTTAAGCATTACATGAACTTTAAAAACACTTTACATTAAGAATCCATTATATGAAACTAATAAAATCATTCCTCATAGCAATAAAGAGAAGTCACATGTTGACATAGATATAAGAGGTATGTACATTAATGCCAGATATATAAGGTGTTATCAACTTTACATTGTAATAGTCTATTACTAAGGTCACTATTCTCCTTGAAACTTCCATAATACCCTTAAGAGATAGTTGTTGGTAGCATTCAATTCGTCTAATCCTCAATAATTAAATCACTTGATTCTTCTATAACTTCTTCACTTTTAAATTAAGTATTCAATCTCAATCCTAGGAGGCCTTTAATCATTAATTGAAACATTACTAAATAAAGTAGCATGTTGTTTTTAAACGATAACTAAATTAAGGTAATTGTTGTTTATGAAATGTTAACTGAAATAAGGTGGATTGCTTTTATGAAAATAAGTAGATTGCTATTTTTAACTACTAACAAATAAAGTAGTTGTTGTATTCAACCAAATAAAGTGGATGGTTGTTGTTTTTATTGATATTATTAAATAGTATCAACCTGTAAACAATTTCTGAGTCAATCCATATCTCCATCTCCTGGCCATTTATATTTAAATGAAGCATTAACTAAGATAAAGTAGAGGCTACTATTTGGTAATTAATGAAGCAATAACATGGCATTTAATAACGTGGCAATTACTAACAAATATCCTATCGATCTAGCAAGCCTCACGACTATTAGTCAATAACTTGCGAAACTGTTAAATCTTAAGTACAATCAACACAACTTCATTAATCAATTTAACCAATAAAAATAACAGTGGTCCCAAAATCATTATTGCGCTATTATTCAACATCAGTAACGATATTAGTTTCTAGCGCACCATCTACAGTATGAGAAACATCAATGTGAAACATGTTGTATATTACACCTTCTATCAGATAAGAGACTTTCAATAAGAATAGCTAATAGGGATCTTAAGGCTAAGGGTGTCAATTGACATCGTTGTCTAAAATACATATCGCTGCCAGAGTTAGGGAAATGCGTAAAGGGACCCGTGTCCCCTGTATTAGATACTAAAAGGAGCAGCCGGAGCAATCATTGAATACATATCGAGAGGTTTATCAACCCAACCGTTGTCATCTACTAAGCCGGATTTACCAATCGAGGATTTCTGAGATGACATTGAGTTCACGGTGATTCCATCATTAAAATTTTATGAGTGTACCATTCCAATAAAAATTTTAGAAGCGTTTACTGGTGGTGATTGTATCGATCAAGTGTTACTGTGTGCCTAGTTACAGGACACACAGCCTTTAATGGATTTATGAGGTGAAGGGTCCAATCATAACTGTCTAAGATCTAGTGCTCTAGAAACCAACGCAATTTAATGAGTTTTCTAAAACCACAGTAACCAATCCAGTCTTACCATTGATTAAGGATGCGCTAACACTAAATTAAGAGCAATACTCCCACTGGAAACTTCATTAACACAATAAGGATTAATCCTAGCTATAATTCATGCCTTAAAAACATTTCTGAGTTTTACCTAAGCTAATCATCCACTCCGCTGCGATTATCAAGTTAGGAATTTGATGAATTTTAATAATAGAAAGGCTCTGGGTTTAATCCAAAAAATCATGACAGTAAGAAGAAAAACACAGTCAGGGAAATCAAACTTGGTCTGGGAGCGAAGTAACCAATGGTAACTCACCCGGTAATTCAGCCAACAAAAATTCAAAAAGGATGCAGAGTACGGGAAAGGCATGGCTGCCACCATTTGTTTTCAACGCACAATAGTTTCTCCTATTAAGTAATATAGATTTGAATAATGAGATTCACAGGCCAGGAGTAAAAATTATCACATTTTAATTCACTAGGAAATATATCAACGCAAACTTAAATTGCCAGAAAGCATCAATACAGAGTTAAATTATCCCTTCATACATAAGACGCGGTCAAAAATGTAAAAACGAAGAGCATGGTTAGTGTAGCACAATGGTCCAAGGAAGGTCATTGAAATGACAGCCGAGATTTTATTAGCCCCAACATGGAGAAAATCTAGCCATGTAAAAACACACAGTGAAAGGAAGGGCTATGCCCACAACTCAATTTTGAGGTTAATGCAACACATCAAGGCGTGAGATGTCACTATCATGGAAAACAATAGGGGTAGATGGATTAGTTCATCCTTTGATTCACCATCCTCGCACAGAAAAGCAGGGCGTTGAGATCCATAGGTATTTTAACTCTAAGGCTATGACCGTAGATCAAGCTCCTGTCCGACTTCTCAGGCAAGGAATAGCATGCTAGGGACAAAGGAAACAATTGAAAGGGTCAAAATCAAACACCATAGGGTGGTCAGGACATGTGGGAAGACGAAGGTCACAGAAATTGATCAACCAATCATTCAGCCAAGCAAAAAATTTCAGTCATAAAACTAGACAAGCCATTTACGTACCCAATACACCTGCAAATCTAAAACATACATTCTACAACATTCTATCATTCAACCGAAAAAAACATACCATTTCCTATTCTCCTGCTCCAAGTGACATCCAGGTGCTCCGTGCAACTCCCGCTCGTCGACCATCGAGACTACATCGATACCTCCCAGTCAATGTTAGGGGTACTCTTCTTCCCCCTTAGCCCCCCGAGCTGCAAAGGGGCCACACACACTATCCAAAGGTTATGTCTAGCTCCCATCTCCCCTCGCAAGGCCGAGCTACCACTCCTCTCTGAGCTGGGTATCCCAAATCCCACAAGTAAATCAGTCAAGTCAATATTTTTGCAGCGTAAGGTTACGCAAACAGAAGATCCCCTTTCATTCTTCTCCTTCCTTTATTTTATAGAGTTTTGAACTTCCTTTCTTTCCTAAATCTCATTTAATTAAAGTTTTTAAAATAAATTCCTAAAATTTCCTCTCCGTACAAGTGTCCCCCATCCCCTACATTCCTCCAAAAATTAATTTCTTTAATTAAGTAATTATCTTTATTTCCCTCACCCACCTAGAGTTACTCCGAGAATTACTCCTAGGTGTCCCTAGATTCCCTTACAGGTCTTAAAGTCTTTCCCTATTATGAAATTGCTAATTCAGTTTAAGATTAGAAAGCTCTTAAATGTGGATTCCTTACTAAGTTGACTTCCCGTTTTTTCCCTTAAGTTCCCCTTTTTCCTTTTTATGTTACCTGCTTTCCCTAGTTTCCTATTTTTGATATTTTCCCTCTTTCCCCTTTTTATTAGAGCTAAAAATAGTGGTTGTGAAATTTAACCCCTTTTTCCCTTTTTATCCTTAAATTAATATTTTAAAATTATCCAAATAATAAAACCATTCATTCCCCTTTTTCTTTTAAATTTTATTCCACAGATTTATATATATATATATTTTTGTGAATAACTTAAATTTCTTATTCYCCCYCCYYTTTWTTAMAAGRTTTTAACTAAGGTTATAATTATTAATTATGTGGTTTTTATTTTTATTATTAATATTGTTATATATATAAATATATATTTTTTTGAGCGATAAAATTTTACCATTAGCGTAGTTTAGACTTAAGATTTAGATTTTGTACTGGGCGACAATTAATTAGGGAAATTGTTTTAAAAATTTCTTAACGTGTTATTTATCTTAAGGCCATCTAGGTTCATCCCTCTATCATCATCAATGCGACGTGCCCTTCAGGACACACTAGGTGCTCCAAGGGTGCCACTCGCCTCATCTGTTCCTTTGCACGATGTGCCCTTCAGGACACACTATGTGCTCTAAGGGTGCCACTCACCTCTTGATGGATTGGTAGACATCAATAACCCCTGGAGCCAACACTCCACCAAGTGAACTTATGGAAGACTAAGGGATTCTAAAGAATAAGTCCCCCTCCTTATTGCGCGCCCCTTAGAATCATCATGAGCGACTGTCGCAGTCTACACTCGCGGCATTGTGGGTCCTCTCGAACTAGGTAATAGTTAACCTATAGTTTGAGCCATGACGGGAGTGCTAGTAGGCTGTGGCAGGGCTGCTGTCCACACCTCTCCCTCAACATCTCTGGTAGTTGTGTGTGACCCCTTTACTCCATATGTGAGTCTAGTCGACAAGCTATTGTCAGCCTGCATCATCAACAAATCATGTCAGAACATATCCACATCATATCATCTAATCATATGCACTAGTATCACATTAAAACAATCAAACCCCAATGGTACACTCCCTAACTCGATCCAGAGTCCAAGGGGTTCCATCGATGCCTCTGCATCCTCAAGGTACAAAACCCTGCACACTCAGTAAAACCGAGTCATAGCACCTTTATATGTCCATGTAGTAAAACAATAGGTCATCTACCCATAACGCATCATAATCAAGTCAATGTTTTTAATAGCATAATAATCTGGATCACTTGCGAGCAAGTGTCCTCAAAGAATAAGTTTGTTCAGTGTGCCAGAGAGGGATGTTACATACAACTCCTCTTGGTCTAAAATTCGTCTCGAAGTTTCATAATATAAATGCGGAAATAAGTGTATCACAGTATCATATGTCTATCTATCAAAGAAAAATGGAAACTGCTGGCGCATATCATATGTGTCTCCCAGGTCGTCGAGTGCCAACTATAATTGTCCCACTGGACCTTGACCTGATCTACCATTCGATGTCGTAGCTGTCGAACGCGATGATCCAAGATGCGGACCAACTCAACTATGAGTGCTCCCTCATCCAATACCTGCAAGGAACTCATGTCAATAACATGTGTAGGATCACTAATATAATGTCTCAAAACAGATACATGAAAAACATCTTGCATATGCCTCAAAGAATCAGGCAAGGCTAGTCGATAGGCCATGGGCCCCTTTCTCTCCACAATCTCAAAAGGTCCCATGAACCTAGGAGAGAGTTTATCTCCCTCCCCAAACATGATAGAACTCTTATGTGGTTTAACCCTCTAGAAGACTCGATCGCCAACCTCGTAACTACGGTCGACACAGTGCACATCGACATAACTCTTCTGTTGATCCTGCACTTCTTTAATCCTTTGTATTATTGTTTGCATTTGCTCTTCCATTTCTTGGATCACTTATGGTCCCACAAATACCCTATCCTCAAGTCGATCCCAACTCAAGGACGTCCACACGGTCTCCCATAAAGAAACTCAAAAGGTGCCATCTTAATGGTGCTCTGGTAATTGTTGTTGTAAGCGAACTCCATTAGTGGCAAGAATTATTCCCAACACTTTTGTTGGTCCATCACGTACATGCGCAAAATGTCCTCCATGGTTTGGTTCGTTCATTCAGTCTATCCGTTAGTCTCTAGATGATACGCAATACTAAAGTTAAGTTGGGTTCCCAAGGCATCTTGGAAACTCATCCAAAATCGTCCAATAAATACTGATTCTCGATCGGATATAATCCTCTTAGGCACACCATGCAGCCTCATAATATCACTGGTGAAAACTCTAGCTATGTCAGGTGCCTGATACATCATATTCATAGGAATAAAGTGGGCACTCTTCATCAGAGTGTCTACTACTACGAAAATCGAGTCATGTCTCCTAGCCGTCAGTGGCAATCCAACAATGAAATCGATCGAAATAACCTCCCATTTCGATTCTGGAATAACATGTGGTTGTAGTAATCCTGCTAGGTGTCTATGTTCAGCCTTTACCTGCTGACATTCTAGACATCTGGCCACATAGTTGACTATGTCGGCCTTCATTCCCTTCCAGAAGAATAAGGGTTTAAGGTCTGCCTTCATCTTCGTGACTCCTGGGTGAGCCATCTAAACTGCTCTATGAGCCTCGCTAAGGATCAACATCCTCAACTCGTTGTTTTGCGGTATGTAAATCCGACCTTTAAACCTCAATAACCCATCGCTATCAAAAGAAAATCCCTCATATCATGGTACCATCATTGTGTTTTTTCTTATAAAACCCTCGACCTCTTTGTACCAGGCATATTCACACTGTAAAGTTAGAATATTTTCACGTAGACTTGTCTAAAGAGGCAACACTGAAAAGATGTGTGGTCTCTGACTCAAATCATCCATGACTCAGTTCACTATTCCCTTTATGTAAGTAATCTCAAAGTCGTACTCGCTAAGCAGTTCAAACCAACGTTGTTGTCGCGCGTTCAGGTCACTTTGCGTAAATATGTGTTGTAGTCCATAATGATCAGTGTTTAGTTCAAATTTTTTTCCAATAAGGTAGTGTCTCCAAAACTTCAAGGCCTATACAATGGATAATAACTCCAAATCATGCATCTCATAGTTCTCCTCATGCCTTCTCAGTTTCCTTGAAATGTAAACGATCACTCGTCCATATTCCATCAAGACTCTGCCTAAGCCTTCCTTGGATGTGTCAGTGCATACCAAGAAGTCTGTGTCCATGTAAGGGACCTTTAGTATCGGTGGAGTGGTCAACAATTCCTTGAGCCTTCGAAATGATTTTGTGCATTTCTCGGTCCAAGAAAACTTCTTGTTCTTCTTCTGCAATTCCGTGATTGGATTTGCTATCTTCAAAAATCCATCGACGAACCGTCGATAGTATCCTTCTAAACCCATTAAGCTACGCACTTCTGGGACATTTGTAGGTGCAAGACATTCGATAATAGCCTTGACCTTGGATGGATCCATGGCGATGCCTTCACCGAAGATGACATGCCCTAAGTAGTGAATCTTCAAATAATAGAATGAGAATTTGGAAAACTTCCCATACAATTTGTGCTCTCACAAACACTGTAGTACCAAGCACAAGTGCTCATCATGCTCCTCTGTCTTACGAGAGTAAATAAAAATATCGTCAATGAACACTTGGACAAACTTGTCCAAGTGCTCGCAGAACACCCCGTTCATCAAAATCATGAATACCCCTGGGGCGTTTGTCAGTCCAAATGGTAAAACAGTAAACTCATAATGTCCAAACCTCATTTTAACGACGGTCTTAGGGACGTCATCCTCCTTGATTCGTAACTAGTGATACCCTGATCGCAAATAGATCTTGGAGAACACCGTCGCACCCTTCATTTGATCGAATAGGTCATCAATTCTTGGCAAAGGATACTGATTCTTGATCGTAGCCTTGTTCAGTTGATTCTATTCAATGCAAAGCCTCCAAAATTCGTCCTTCTTTTGTATGAAAATAAAAAGTGCACCCCACGGTGACACACTAGGACATATCAGTCCCAGGTCCAATAACTCCTTCAGTCGCATTTTCAACTCTTGTAACTCTGGGGTCGACATTCAATAAGGCGTTCTTGCTATCGGTCCAGTCTCTAATTTTAGGTCTATGGTAAACTCCAACTCCCTCTCTGGCGGCATCCCAGGTAACTCCTTCGAAAACATGTCTGCAAACTCTCTCACCACCTAAAGGTGTTCTAGACCTTCTGCTACTCCCTTCTTGTTTAACGCAAGGCTTGCATAAAGCTTGCACCCCTTCTGCATGCTCTTCTAAAGTTGCAAGGAAGAGATGAACCTCATGGAAAATCCCTAGTTCCATCCTACAATCACATGTCTCTATCCCTCGTCATCGACCAAGCTCAATCGCTTTATCTTACAGTTGAGTATCGCCTCATGCGATTCCAACTAGTCCATACCAATCACGACATCATAAGATCCTAGGATCCTGACGTATATGTTGGCCCTGGTGACAAACTCTCCAAGTTTAAGGACATAGCCCCTAACCTTTCCTCCAACCTTCTGTTTGGCTCCTGAAGCTATCTCTACGAAGCTAAACTCATCTTGTTCGACTGCCTTTACCTTAATCCTTTTTAGCACTGCACCAGAAATGAAACTCTCAGTAGCACCAAGATCTATCAAAATACTAAGGGTCTGGTCAGCGACAGTACCTGTCATCTCGAGCACAGTCGACTGATGCTCTGCCTGGCAGTTATTCACTGCGGCATGAATGCGATGGGCCTTGCCCATATCTCCCACGGTAGTGGGTCTGGCTGATCTGGACGCTCTGGTCCTCTCCACAGGGCAGTCGCACTGGTAGTGTGGCTCCCCACACATCCAAAACCCCTTCTTCGGCCCAATAGTACTGGTACATGAAGTAGCAAATGATGGCCCACCGGCCTGAAACCCTGGTCTGTTATGTTGAACATGCCTAAACTGATGTTGTTGCGGGTGGTGTTGTTGTTGATGTTTTGGTCCTCGATAATGTGTCTGGTGCTGAGGTGTTAGTCGTCAGGGTGTAGTGAAAGTGGATCCCCTCTGGAAGCCATGATATCCCCGCGTAAGTCTGGCTAGTGTCTGATGATGTTGTGCTCCAGATGAAACCTCCCCGGCTAGTCTCACTGGAGTCCTGGTCTGACCGCCACTAATAATCTCTTCCCATGCTATGAGGGCCCTCTGAATGACATCATGCAAGGTTTGAGGCATCAAAATCCTAACCTTTTCATGTAGGCTGTCGTTAAGGCCGAACACGAACCTGTTGACCTTAAGTTTTTCAGTGTTAAGGTGCAGAGCATATCAGAGCAACTCCATAAAATGGGCCTCGTACTCGGGCACCGTACGAACTCCCTGGTGTAAGGTGTTTAATGCATTAATCTTATGCTCAATGAATTCCTCTAAAAGGTACCTCTCTCGAAACCGTTCCTCGAACAGTTCCCATGACACATCTTCGACAACCATGTTCAGTTGCGGTAGGAGTGTCTTCCACCATAGAAGAGCACTCCCCTTCAGTTGAAAGACCACCATGTGGACCTTCATGTTGGAGGTGTAATCTCGAAGTGCGAAGCACATCGCCATATTCTCCAACCATGCCTCAGAGGTTGCACCGTCTGGGGCAGCAAAGAACTCGGGAAATTTGACCTTCTCGAGTTCACAGTGAATTCTACCAGTACCGACCGGAGCACGTGGTGGAACCTTTGCGGATGTTGGTGCCCTGTCCTCATCTCTGTCCAAACGGGTGATTAGTGCCTCGGACATGCGCTGAAAAGATCTCATCATTCCGACTACATCGCCAACTACTATCTGCTCGTGCACGAGAACCTTCTCATCTCCCTGGGGGTTAGACCCCTCAGGTGTGGATGCTACTGGAGGCGTCATGCCTCCTCCCCTAGCACCTCGTTGTCTGTCTCCGTGGTGTCCCCTAACCATGAATACATGCAAGCACATAAGTCAACTCGATCAACAACAGTATAATCAATCATTCACATCAACAAAAGCCGTAGCAATCCCAAGTCACGGGCTGAACCTGCTCTAATACCATATGTAACGAACCTCTTGTTTCGTCATGAAAACAAACCTCTCATAACAAGAATTTTTTTTTGTGTGTGTGTGTGTGTTCGTGTGTACAAGGGTAATACAGACAATATACTCAACGTCGCCACACGATGACAAACATGGCGCATGCAATTCACGTGAGAACAACATAACAACCTAAGAAGCACATCAGTAACTGGAAGCACTCGACGACAATCAACTGACAAATATGAATGACTACCCCCCCATCCTACCCTACAATGGTTAGGACCTCCAGGACACATAAGAAATTCTCAAGCACAGGTTCTCATCGATTTTGACCATTTAAGGTCTCGGGGTTGGCGACTGTTCTGAGGAACAAGGAGGCATCCACATCCCACCCAACACAAGCAGGCCCAAAGAAATGCTAAGTCAACAATGAGTGTAAATGAGCGAAAAGTCATCTCATAAGAATTCATAAATCAAGAGCAGTATACATTATAATCTCATGCATCTTAACTATATAACTTGTTTTTAAGGAAATCTCCTAGGGGTATGTGAAGGGAAGATATAGTTATAAGTTCATTATGAGAACCCATAAAAAATCCATCTTCTTAAGCACTACATGAACTTTAACAACACTTTACATTAAGCATCCATTATATGAAACTAATAAAATCATTCCTCATAGCAATAAAGAGAAGTCACATGTTGACATAGATATAAGAGGTATGTACATTAATGCCAGATATATAAGGTGTTATCAAATTTACATTGTAAAATCCTATTACTAAGGTGACCATTCTCCTTGAAACTTCCATAATACCCTTAATAGATAGTTGTTGGTAGCATTCAATTCGTCTGATCCTCAATAATTAAATCACTTGATTCTTCTATAACTTATTCACTTTTAAATTAAGTATTCAATCTCAATCCTAGGAGGCCTTTAATCATTAATTGAAACATTACTAAATAAAGTAGCATGATGTTTTTAAATGCTAACTAAATTAAGTTAATTGTTGTTTATGAAATGTTAACTGAAATAAGGTGGATTGCTTTTATGAAAATAAGTAGATTTCTATTTTTAACTACTAACAAATAAAGTAGTTGTTTTATTCAACCAAATAAAGTGGATGGTTGTTGTTGTTATTGCTATTATTAAATAATCTCAACCTGTCAACAATTTCTGAGTCAATCCATATCTCCATCTCCTAGCCATTTATATTTAAATGAAGCATTAACTAAGATAAAGTAGAGGCTACTATTTGGTAATTAATGAAGCAATAACATGACATTTAATAAGGTGGCAATTACTAACAAATATCCTATCGATCTAGCAAGCCTCATGACTATTAGTCAATAACTTGCGAAACTGTTAAATCTTAAGTACAATCAACACAACTTCATTAATCAATTTAACCAATAAAAATAATAGTGGTCCCAAAATCATTATTGCGCTATTATTCAACATCAATAATGATATTAGTTTGCAGAACGCCATCTACAGTATGAGCAACATCAATGTAAAACACACTGTATATTAAACCTGCTGTCAGATAAAAGTCTATCAATAAGAATAGCTAATAGGGATCTTAAGGCTAAGGATGTCAATTGGTATCATTGTCTAAAATACATATCACTGCCAGAGTTAGGGCAATGCATAAAGGGACCCATGTACCCTATATTAGATACTAAAATGAGTGGCCCGAGCAATCATTGAATACATATCGATAGGTTTATCAACCCAACCATTGTCATCTACTAAGATGGATTTACCAATCGAGGATTTTTGAGATGACATTGAGTTCACGGTGATTCCATCATTAAAATTTTATGAGTGTACCATTCCAATAAAAATTTTACAAGTGTTTACTAGTGGTTATTGTGTCGATCAGGTGTTACTATGTGCCTAGTTACAGGACACACAACCTTTAACGGATTTATGAGGTGAAGGGTCCAACCGTAACTGTCTAATATCTAGTGCTTCAGAAACCAACGCAATTTAACGAGTTTTCTAAAACCATAGTAACCAATCCAGTCTTACCGTTGATTAAGGATGCACGAACATTAAATTAAGAGCAATACTCCCACTGGAAACTTCATTAACAAAATAAGGATTTATCCTAGCTATAATTCACGCCTTAAAAATATTTTTGAGTTTTACTTGAGCTAATCATCCAGTTCGCTACGATTATCAACTTAATAATTTGATGAATTTTAATAATAGAAAGGCTCTGGGTTTAATCAAGAAAATAGTTACAGCAAGAAAAAAACACAGTCAAGGAAGTCAAACTCGGTCTAGGAGCGAAGTAACCAATGGTAACTCGCCCAATAATTCAACCAGCGAAAATTCAAAAAGGATGCAGAGTATAGGAAAGGCATGGATGCCACCATTCATTTTCAACGCACATTAGTTTTGCCTATTAAGTAATAAAGATTTGAAGAATGAGATTCGCAGTCCAGGAGTAAAAATAATCACATTTTAATTTGCCAGGAAATGTATCAGTGCAAACTTAAATTGCCAGAAAGCATCAATACAGAGTTAAATTAACCCTTCATACATAAGATGTGGTCAAAAATGTAAAAACAAAGAGCATGGTGAGTGCAGCACAATGGTCCAAGGAAGGTCATTGAAATGACAATCGAGGTTTTATTAGCCCCAACGTGGAGAAAATCTAGCCATGTAAAAACACACAGTCAAAGGAAGGGTTATTCCCACAACTCAATTCTGAGGTTAATAAAACACATCAAGGTGTGAGATGTCACTGTCATGGACAACAATAGGGGTGGACAGATGAGTTCATCCTTTGCTTCACCATCCTTACACAGAAAAGCAGGGCATTGAGATCCATAGGTCTTTTAACACTAAGACGACGACCGTAGATCAAGCTCCTGGCCGACTGCTCAGGTGGGGACTGGCGTGCTAGGGATGAAGGAAGCAATCGCAAGGGTCACAATCAAACACCACAGGGCGTTCACGACATGCGGGAAGATGAAGTTCACAGAAATAAATCAACCAATCATTCAGCTAGGCGAAAAATTTTAGTCATAAAACTAGACAAGCCATTTATCTACCCAATACACCTACAGATCTAAAACATACATTCTACTACATTCTATCATTCAACCGAAAAAAACATACCATTGCCTATTCGCCTTCTCCGAGTGACATTCACGTGCTCTGTGCGACTCCCGCTTGCCGACCGTCGAGACTACACCGATACCTCCCAGCCAAAGCTAGGGGTACTCTTCTTCCCCCTTAGCCCTCCAAGCCACAAAGGGGCCACACACACTATATATAGGTTATGTCTAGCTCCCAGTCTGCCTCGCAAAGCCAAGCTACCACTCCTCTCCGAGATGGGTATCCCAACTCCCACAAGTAAATAAGTCAATTCAATATTTCTGTAGCGTAACGTTACGCAAATAGAAGATCCCCTTTCATCTTTCTCCTTCCTTTATTTTATAGAGTTTCGAACTTCCTTTCTTTCCTAAATCTCATTTAATTAAAGTTTTTAAAATAAATTCCTAAAATTTCCTCTGCGTACAAGTGTCCCCCATCCCATACATTCCTCCAAAAATTAATTTCTTTAATTAAGTAATTATCTTTATTTCCCTCACCCAGCTAGAGTTACTCCTAGAATTACTCCTAGGTGTCCCTAGATTCCCTTACAAGTTTTAAAGGATTTCCCTATTATGAAATTGCTAATTCAGTTTAAGATTAGAAAGCTCTTAAATGTGGATTCCTTACTAAGTTGACTTCCCACTTTTTTCCCTTAAGTTCCCCTTTTTCCTTTTTATGTTACCTCCTTTCCCTAGTTTCCTATTTTTTGATATTTTCCCTCTTTCCCCTTTTTATTAGAGCTCAAAACAACAGTTGTGGAATTTAACCCCTTTTTCCCTTTATATCCTTAAATTAATATTTTAAAATTATCCAAATAATAAAATCATTCATTCCCCTTTTTCTTTTAAATTTTATTCCACAGATTTATATATATATATATATATATATATATATTTGTGAATAACTTAAATTTCTTATTCCCCCCTTTTTTTTACAAGATAAGAAGCTAAGGTTATAATTATTAATTATGTGGTTTTTATTTTAATTATTAATATTGTTATATATATAAATATATATATTTTTTGAGCGATAAAATTTTACCATTAGTGTAGTTTAGACTTAAGCTTTAGATTTTGTACTGGGCGACAATTAATTAGGGAAATTGTTTTAAAAATTCCTTAACGTGTTATTTATCTTAGATCCATCTAGGTTCATCCCTCTATCATCATCAATGCGATGTGCCCTTCAGGATGCACTAGGTGCTCCAAGGCTGCCACTCGCCTCATTTGTTCCTTTGCGTGACGTGCCCTTATGGACGCACTACATGCTCCAAGGGTGGCACTCGCCTCTTGACTGATTGTTAGACATCAATAACCCCTAGACTCAACACTCCGCCAGGTGAACTTGTGAGAGACTAAGGGCTTCTAAGGAATAAGGCCCCCACCTTATTGCGCGCCCCTTAGAATCATCATGAGTGACTGTCGTAGTCTTCCCTCACGACATCGTGGGTCCTCTCAAACTAGGTAATCGTTAACCTACAGTTAGAGCCACGACAGGAGTGCTAGTAGGCTATGGCAGGGCTGCTATACACACCTCTTCCTCAACATCTCCGGTAGTCATGTGTGACCCCTTTACTCTGTATGTGAGTCTAGTCGGCAAGCTATCATCATCCCGCATCATCAACAAATCATGTCAGAACATATTCACATCATATCATCTAATCATATGCAATAATATCACAATAAAACAATCAAATCACAATGGCACACTCCTTGACTCAATCCAGATTCCAATGGGTTCCATCGATGCCTCTGCATCCTCAAGGTCCAAAACCCTCCACACTCAGTAAAATCGAGTCAATAGCACCTGTCTGTGTCCATGTAGTAAAACAACAGGTCATCTACCCATAACGCATCATAATCAAGTCAATGTTTTTAATAGAATAATAATCCGGATCACTTGCGAGCAATTGTCCTCAAAGAATAATTTTTCTCAGTGCGCCAGAGCGGGATGTTACATACACCCCCTCTTGGTCTAAAATTCGTCCCGAAGTTTCAGAGTATAAATGCTTAAATAAGTGTATCACAGTATCATATGTCTATCTATCAAACAAAAATGGAAATTGCTGGTGCATATCATATTTGTCCTTCCTGGTCGCAGAGTGCAAACTATAATTGTCCCACTGGACCTTGACCTGATCTACCGTTCGACGTCGTATCTGTCGAACGCGATGATCCAAGATGCGGACTGGCTCAGCCGTGAGCGCTCCTTCATCCAATACCTGCAAGGAACTCATGTCAATAACATGTGTAGGATCACTAATTTAATGTCTCAAAACAGATACATGAAAAACATTGTGCATATGCCTCAAAGAATCAGGCAAGGCTAGTCAATAGGCCATGGGCCCCTTTCTCTCCACAATCTCGAAAGGGCCCATGAACCTAGAAAATATTTTAGCTCCCTTCCCAAACTTGATCGAATTCTTATGTGGTTCAACTTGCAAGAAGACTCGATCGCTGACCTCGTAGCTACGGTCGAGACGGTGTGCATCGACATAACTCTTCTGTCGATCCTGCGCTTCTTTAATCCTTTGTCTTATTGTTTGCATTTTCTCTTCCATTTATTGGATCACTTCTGGTCCCACTAGGACCCTATCCTCAAGTCAATCCCAACTCAAGGGCGTCTGACACGGTCATCCGTAAAGAAACTCGAAAGGCGCCATATTAATGGTGCTCTGGTAACTGTTGTTGTATGCGAACTCCATTAGTGGAAAGCATTCTTCCCAACACTTTTGTTGGTCCATCGCGTACATGTGCAATATGTCCTCCATGGTTTGGTTCATTTTTTTGATCTGTTCGTCAGTCTCTGGATGATACGCAGTACTAAAGTTAAGTTGGGTTCCCAAGGCCTCTTGGAAACTCATCCAAAATTGTCCAGTAAATACCGATCCTCGATCGGATATAATCCTCTTAGGCACACCATGCAGCCTCACAATCTCACTGGTGAAAACTCTAGCTATGTCAGGTGCCTGATATGTCATACGCAAAGGAATAAACTGGGCACTCTTCATCAGAGTGTCTACTACTATGAAAATCAAGTCATGTCTCCTAGATGTCAATGGAAATCCAACAATGAAATCCATCGAAATAACCTCCCATTTCTATTCTAGAATGGCATGTGGTTGTAGTAATCCTGCTGGGTGTCTATGTTCAACCTTTACCTGGACATTCTAGACATGTGGCCACATAGTTGACTATGTCGGCCTTCATTCCCTTCCAGAAGAATAAGGGTTTAAGGTCTGCCCTCATCTTTGTGACTCCCGGGTGAGCCATATAAACTGCTTTATGAGCCTCGCTCAGGATCAACATCCTCAACTCGTTGTTTGGCGGTACATAAATCCAAACTTTAAACCTCAATAACCCATCGCTATCAAAATAAAATCCCTCATATCATGGTACCATCATTGTGTTTTGTCCGATAAAACCCTCAACCTCTTTGTACCAGGCATCGTCACGCTGTAAAGTTAGAATCTATTCACGTAGATTCATCTGAAGAGGCAACACAGAAAAGATGCGTGGTCTCCGACTCAAAGCATCCACCACTCGATTCACTGTTCCCTTTATGTAAGTAATATCAAAGTTGTACTCGCTAAGCAGTTCCGACCAACGTCATTGTCGCACGTTCAGGTCACTTTGCGTAAATATGTGTTGTAGTCCACAATGATCAGTCTTTAGTTCAAATTTTCATCCGACAAGGTAGTGTCTCCAAACCTTCAAGGCATATATGATAGCTAATAAATCCAAATCATGCATCGTGTAGTTCTCCTCATGCCTTCTCAGTTTCCTCAAAATGTAAGCGATCACTCGTCCATCTTGCATCAAGATTCCACCTAAGCCTTCCTTGGATGCGTCAGTGCATACCAAGAAGTCTGCGTCCATGTCAGGGACCTTTAGTATCGGTGCGGTGGTCAACAATTCCTTGACCCTCCAAAACGCTTCTGCGCATTTCTCGGTCCAAACAAACTTCTTGTACTTCTTCTGTAATTCTGTGATCAGATTTGCTATCTTTGAAAATCCCTCGACGAACCATCGATAGTATCCTACTAAACCCATGAAGCTACGTACTTCTGGGACATTCGTGGGCGTAGGCCATTCCATAATAGCCTCGACCTTGGTTGGATCCATGGCAATGCATTCGCTAGAGAGGACATGCCCTAAGTAGTGAATCTTCGATTGATAAAATGAGCATTTGGACAACTTCCCATACAATTTGTGCTCTCACAAACACTGTAGTACCAAGTGCAAGTGCTCATCACGCTCCTCCGTTGTACGAGAGTAAATCAAAGTATCGTCAATGAACACTTGGACGAACTTGTCAATGAATACCCATGGGGCGTTTGTCAGTCCAAATGGTAAAATAGTAAACTCGTAATATCCAAACCTCATTTTAAAGGCGGTCTCAGGGACATCATCCTCCTTTATTCATAACTGGTGATACCCTGATCGCAAATCGATCTTGGAGAACATCGTCGCACCCTTAATTTGATCGAACAGGTCATCAATTCTCGGTAAAGAATATTGATTCTTGATCATAGCCTTGTTCAGTTGATGGTAGTCAATGCAAAGCCTCCATGATTCATCCTTCTTTCGTATGAAAATAACAAGTGCACCCCATGGTGACACACTAGGACGTATCAGTCCCAGGTCCAGCAACTCCTTCAGTTTCATTTTCAACTCTTGTAACTCCTGGGTCGACATATGATAAGGTGTTCTTGCTATCGGTTCAATCCCCGGTTTTAGGCCTATGGTAAACTCCAACTCCCTCTCCGGTGGCATCCCAAGTAACTCCTCTTGAAACTGTTGGATCATGTTGTCATTGATTCCAATGGTTTGATTGATTGATGTCATTTATTGATGTCAAGTGATTGTTTGATGTCAAAGGATTGATTGATTGATGATTGATGTAATATAATATGTATTGTCCTTGATGAGAATGCATAGATGAAGATGGATCAATGATTTGTCATTGATACATGATGAACATGGATCGATGTGGTTCCATTGGTATATGATGCATTGTTGGAAAAATGTATGGATGACTCATTATTGTCTTATCATGATTGATAAGGTGTACAAATGGATGAATTCCAAAGTGGTCCCCTTATGGTGAAAGCTCTCACGGGAAGACGCTTTACGGATTGAGTTATCCTAGAAGAATGTTTGGAGGACCCATGCTTGTATGAGGAATAACGAGATGAAGATCAAGGAAATTGTTGGTGAAACTATGCTAGATGGATAGTGCTTGTCATTCCATTTCTAGTGGTATGTGGAATGTCACATAACTCCTCCTGGTTTGAGAGTTATGGCCTTACGAAGATGAAGGACCCTCACATGAAGGCTTG
>JZKD02S1578351.1:642775-665270 GCA_000966675.3 Picea glauca
ACGTGTTATTTATCTTAAGGCCATCTAGGTTCATCCCTCTATCATCATCAATGCGACGTGCCCTTCAGGACACACTAGGTGCTCCAAGGGTGCCACTCGCCTCATCTGTTCCTTTGCACGATGTGCCCTTCAGGACACACTATGTGCTCTAAGGGTGCCACTCACCTCTTGATGGATTGGTAGACATCAATAACCCCTGGAGCCAACACTCCACCAAGTGAACTTATGGAAGACTAAGGGATTCTAAAGAATAAGTCCCCCTCCTTATTGCGCGCCCCTTAGAATCATCATGAGCGACTGTCGCAGTCTACACTCGCGGCATTGTGGGTCCTCTCGAACTAGGTAATAGTTAACCTATAGTTTGAGCCATGACGGGAGTGCTAGTAGGCTGTGGCAGGGCTGCTGTCCACACCTCTCCCTCAACATCTCTGGTAGTTGTGTGTGACCCCTTTACTCCATATGTGAGTCTAGTCGACAAGCTATTGTCAGCCTGCATCATCAACAAATCATGTCAGAACATATCCACATCATATCATCTAATCATATGCACTAGTATCACATTAAAACAATCAAACCCCAATGGTACACTCCCTAACTCGATCCAGAGTCCAAGGGGTTCCATCGATGCCTCTGCATCCTCAAGGTACAAAACCCTGCACACTCAGTAAAACCGAGTCATAGCACCTTTATATGTCCATGTAGTAAAACAATAGGTCATCTACCCATAACGCATCATAATCAAGTCAATGTTTTTAATAGCATAATAATCTGGATCACTTGCGAGCAAGTGTCCTCAAAGAATAAGTTTGTTCAGTGTGCCAGAGAGGGATGTTACATACAACTCCTCTTGGTCTAAAATTCGTCTCGAAGTTTCATAATATAAATGCGGAAATAAGTGTATCACAGTATCATATGTCTATCTATCAAAGAAAAATGGAAACTGCTGGCGCATATCATATGTGTCTCCCAGGTCGTCGAGTGCCAACTATAATTGTCCCACTGGACCTTGACCTGATCTACCATTCGATGTCGTAGCTGTCGAACGCGATGATCCAAGATGCGGACCAACTCAACTATGAGTGCTCCCTCATCCAATACCTGCAAGGAACTCATGTCAATAACATGTGTAGGATCACTAATATAATGTCTCAAAACAGATACATGAAAAACATCTTGCATATGCCTCAAAGAATCAGGCAAGGCTAGTCGATAGGCCATGGGCCCCTTTCTCTCCACAATCTCAAAAGGTCCCATGAACCTAGGAGAGAGTTTATCTCCCTCCCCAAACATGATAGAACTCTTATGTGGTTTAACCCTCTAGAAGACTCGATCGCCAACCTCGTAACTACGGTCGACACAGTGCACATCGACATAACTCTTCTGTTGATCCTGCACTTCTTTAATCCTTTGTATTATTGTTTGCATTTGCTCTTCCATTTCTTGGATCACTTATGGTCCCACAAATACCCTATCCTCAAGTCGATCCCAACTCAAGGACGTCCACACGGTCTCCCATAAAGAAACTCAAAAGGTGCCATCTTAATGGTGCTCTGGTAATTGTTGTTGTAAGCGAACTCCATTAGTGGCAAGAATTATTCCCAACACTTTTGTTGGTCCATCACGTACATGCGCAAAATGTCCTCCATGGTTTGGTTCGTTCATTCAGTCTATCCGTTAGTCTCTAGATGATACGCAATACTAAAGTTAAGTTGGGTTCCCAAGGCATCTTGGAAACTCATCCAAAATCGTCCAATAAATACTGATTCTCGATCGGATATAATCCTCTTAGGCACACCATGCAGCCTCATAATATCACTGGTGAAAACTCTAGCTATGTCAGGTGCCTGATACATCATATTCATAGGAATAAAGTGGGCACTCTTCATCAGAGTGTCTACTACTACGAAAATCGAGTCATGTCTCCTAGCCGTCAGTGGCAATCCAACAATGAAATCGATCGAAATAACCTCCCATTTCGATTCTGGAATAACATGTGGTTGTAGTAATCCTGCTAGGTGTCTATGTTCAGCCTTTACCTGCTGACATTCTAGACATCTGGCCACATAGTTGACTATGTCGGCCTTCATTCCCTTCCAGAAGAATAAGGGTTTAAGGTCTGCCTTCATCTTCGTGACTCCTGGGTGAGCCATCTAAACTGCTCTATGAGCCTCGCTAAGGATCAACATCCTCAACTCGTTGTTTTGCGGTATGTAAATCCGACCTTTAAACCTCAATAACCCATCGCTATCAAAAGAAAATCCCTCATATCATGGTACCATCATTGTGTTTTTTCTTATAAAACCCTCGACCTCTTTGTACCAGGCATATTCACACTGTAAAGTTAGAATATTTTCACGTAGACTTGTCTAAAGAGGCAACACTGAAAAGATGTGTGGTCTCTGACTCAAATCATCCATGACTCAGTTCACTATTCCCTTTATGTAAGTAATCTCAAAGTCGTACTCGCTAAGCAGTTCAAACCAACGTTGTTGTCGCGCGTTCAGGTCACTTTGCGTAAATATGTGTTGTAGTCCATAATGATCAGTGTTTAGTTCAAATTTTTTTCCAATAAGGTAGTGTCTCCAAAACTTCAAGGCCTATACAATGGATAATAACTCCAAATCATGCATCTCATAGTTCTCCTCATGCCTTCTCAGTTTCCTTGAAATGTAAACGATCACTCGTCCATATTCCATCAAGACTCTGCCTAAGCCTTCCTTGGATGTGTCAGTGCATACCAAGAAGTCTGTGTCCATGTAAGGGACCTTTAGTATCGGTGGAGTGGTCAACAATTCCTTGAGCCTTCGAAATGATTTTGTGCATTTCTCGGTCCAAGAAAACTTCTTGTTCTTCTTCTGCAATTCCGTGATTGGATTTGCTATCTTCAAAAATCCATCGACGAACCGTCGATAGTATCCTTCTAAACCCATTAAGCTACGCACTTCTGGGACATTTGTAGGTGCAAGACATTCGATAATAGCCTTGACCTTGGATGGATCCATGGCGATGCCTTCACCGAAGATGACATGCCCTAAGTAGTGAATCTTCAAATAATAGAATGAGAATTTGGAAAACTTCCCATACAATTTGTGCTCTCACAAACACTGTAGTACCAAGCACAAGTGCTCATCATGCTCCTCTGTCTTACGAGAGTAAATAAAAATATCGTCAATGAACACTTGGACAAACTTGTCCAAGTGCTCGCAGAACACCCCGTTCATCAAAATCATGAATACCCCTGGGGCGTTTGTCAGTCCAAATGGTAAAACAGTAAACTCATAATGTCCAAACCTCATTTTAACGACGGTCTTAGGGACGTCATCCTCCTTGATTCGTAACTAGTGATACCCTGATCGCAAATAGATCTTGGAGAACACCGTCGCACCCTTCATTTGATCGAATAGGTCATCAATTCTTGGCAAAGGATACTGATTCTTGATCGTAGCCTTGTTCAGTTGATTCTATTCAATGCAAAGCCTCCAAAATTCGTCCTTCTTTTGTATGAAAATAAAAAGTGCACCCCACGGTGACACACTAGGACATATCAGTCCCAGGTCCAATAACTCCTTCAGTCGCATTTTCAACTCTTGTAACTCTGGGGTCGACATTCAATAAGGCGTTCTTGCTATCGGTCCAGTCTCTAATTTTAGGTCTATGGTAAACTCCAACTCCCTCTCTGGCGGCATCCCAGGTAACTCCTTCGAAAACATGTCTGCAAACTCTCTCACCACCTAAAGGTGTTCTAGACCTTCTGCTACTCCCTTCTTGTTTAACGCAAGGCTTGCATAAAGCTTGCACCCCTTCTGCATGCTCTTCTAAAGTTGCAAGGAAGAGATGAACCTCATGGAAAATCCCTAGTTCCATCCTACAATCACATGTCTCTATCCCTCGTCATCGACCAAGCTCAATCGCTTTATCTTACAGTTGAGTATCGCCTCATGCGATTCCAACTAGTCCATACCAATCACGACATCATAAGATCCTAGGATCCTGACGTATATGTTGGCCCTGGTGACAAACTCTCCAAGTTTAAGGACATAGCCCCTAACCTTTCCTCCAACCTTCTGTTTGGCTCCTGAAGCTATCTCTACGAAGCTAAACTCATCTTGTTCGACTGCCTTTACCTTAATCCTTTTTAGCACTGCACCAGAAATGAAACTCTCAGTAGCACCAAGATCTATCAAAATACTAAGGGTCTGGTCAGCGACAGTACCTGTCATCTCGAGCACAGTCGACTGATGCTCTGCCTGGCAGTTATTCACTGCGGCATGAATGCGATGGGCCTTGCCCATATCTCCCACGGTAGTGGGTCTGGCTGATCTGGACGCTCTGGTCCTCTCCACAGGGCAGTCGCACTGGTAGTGTGGCTCCCCACACATCCAAAACCCCTTCTTCGGCCCAATAGTACTGGTACATGAAGTAGCAAATGATGGCCCACCGGCCTGAAACCCTGGTCTGTTATGTTGAACATGCCTAAACTGATGTTGTTGCGGGTGGTGTTGTTGTTGATGTTTTGGTCCTCGATAATGTGTCTGGTGCTGAGGTGTTAGTCGTCAGGGTGTAGTGAAAGTGGATCCCCTCTGGAAGCCATGATATCCCCGCGTAAGTCTGGCTAGTGTCTGATGATGTTGTGCTCCAGATGAAACCTCCCCGGCTAGTCTCACTGGAGTCCTGGTCTGACCGCCACTAATAATCTCTTCCCATGCTATGAGGGCCCTCTGAATGACATCATGCAAGGTTTGAGGCATCAAAATCCTAACCTTTTCATGTAGGCTGTCGTTAAGGCCGAACACGAACCTGTTGACCTTAAGTTTTTCAGTGTTAAGGTGCAGAGCATATCAGAGCAACTCCATAAAATGGGCCTCGTACTCGGGCACCGTACGAACTCCCTGGTGTAAGGTGTTTAATGCATTAATCTTATGCTCAATGAATTCCTCTAAAAGGTACCTCTCTCGAAACCGTTCCTCGAACAGTTCCCATGACACATCTTCGACAACCATGTTCAGTTGCGGTAGGAGTGTCTTCCACCATAGAAGAGCACTCCCCTTCAGTTGAAAGACCACCATGTGGACCTTCATGTTGGAGGTGTAATCTCGAAGTGCGAAGCACATCGCCATATTCTCCAACCATGCCTCAGAGGTTGCACCGTCTGGGGCAGCAAAGAACTCGGGAAATTTGACCTTCTCGAGTTCACAGTGAATTCTACCAGTACCGACCGGAGCACGTGGTGGAACCTTTGCGGATGTTGGTGCCCTGTCCTCATCTCTGTCCAAACGGGTGATTAGTGCCTCGGACATGCGCTGAAAAGATCTCATCATTCCGACTACATCGCCAACTACTATCTGCTCGTGCACGAGAACCTTCTCATCTCCCTGGGGGTTAGACCCCTCAGGTGTGGATGCTACTGGAGGCGTCATGCCTCCTCCCCTAGCACCTCGTTGTCTGTCTCCGTGGTGTCCCCTAACCATGAATACATGCAAGCACATAAGTCAACTCGATCAACAACAGTATAATCAATCATTCACATCAACAAAAGCCGTAGCAATCCCAAGTCACGGGCTGAACCTGCTCTAATACCATATGTAACGAACCTCTTGTTTCGTCATGAAAACAAACCTCTCATAACAAGAATTTTTTTTTGTGTGTGTGTGTGTGTTCGTGTGTACAAGGGTAATACAGACAATATACTCAACGTCGCCACACGATGACAAACATGGCGCATGCAATTCACGTGAGAACAACATAACAACCTAAGAAGCACATCAGTAACTGGAAGCACTCGACGACAATCAACTGACAAATATGAATGACTACCCCCCCATCCTACCCTACAATGGTTAGGACCTCCAGGACACATAAGAAATTCTCAAGCACAGGTTCTCATCGATTTTGACCATTTAAGGTCTCGGGGTTGGCGACTGTTCTGAGGAACAAGGAGGCATCCACATCCCACCCAACACAAGCAGGCCCAAAGAAATGCTAAGTCAACAATGAGTGTAAATGAGCGAAAAGTCATCTCATAAGAATTCATAAATCAAGAGCAGTATACATTATAATCTCATGCATCTTAACTATATAACTTGTTTTTAAGGAAATCTCCTAGGGGTATGTGAAGGGAAGATATAGTTATAAGTTCATTATGAGAACCCATAAAAAATCCATCTTCTTAAGCACTACATGAACTTTAACAACACTTTACATTAAGCATCCATTATATGAAACTAATAAAATCATTCCTCATAGCAATAAAGAGAAGTCACATGTTGACATAGATATAAGAGGTATGTACATTAATGCCAGATATATAAGGTGTTATCAAATTTACATTGTAAAATCCTATTACTAAGGTGACCATTCTCCTTGAAACTTCCATAATACCCTTAATAGATAGTTGTTGGTAGCATTCAATTCGTCTGATCCTCAATAATTAAATCACTTGATTCTTCTATAACTTATTCACTTTTAAATTAAGTATTCAATCTCAATCCTAGGAGGCCTTTAATCATTAATTGAAACATTACTAAATAAAGTAGCATGATGTTTTTAAATGCTAACTAAATTAAGTTAATTGTTGTTTATGAAATGTTAACTGAAATAAGGTGGATTGCTTTTATGAAAATAAGTAGATTTCTATTTTTAACTACTAACAAATAAAGTAGTTGTTTTATTCAACCAAATAAAGTGGATGGTTGTTGTTGTTATTGCTATTATTAAATAATCTCAACCTGTCAACAATTTCTGAGTCAATCCATATCTCCATCTCCTAGCCATTTATATTTAAATGAAGCATTAACTAAGATAAAGTAGAGGCTACTATTTGGTAATTAATGAAGCAATAACATGACATTTAATAAGGTGGCAATTACTAACAAATATCCTATCGATCTAGCAAGCCTCATGACTATTAGTCAATAACTTGCGAAACTGTTAAATCTTAAGTACAATCAACACAACTTCATTAATCAATTTAACCAATAAAAATAATAGTGGTCCCAAAATCATTATTGCGCTATTATTCAACATCAATAATGATATTAGTTTGCAGAACGCCATCTACAGTATGAGCAACATCAATGTAAAACACACTGTATATTAAACCTGCTGTCAGATAAAAGTCTATCAATAAGAATAGCTAATAGGGATCTTAAGGCTAAGGATGTCAATTGGTATCATTGTCTAAAATACATATCACTGCCAGAGTTAGGGCAATGCATAAAGGGACCCATGTACCCTATATTAGATACTAAAATGAGTGGCCCGAGCAATCATTGAATACATATCGATAGGTTTATCAACCCAACCATTGTCATCTACTAAGATGGATTTACCAATCGAGGATTTTTGAGATGACATTGAGTTCACGGTGATTCCATCATTAAAATTTTATGAGTGTACCATTCCAATAAAAATTTTACAAGTGTTTACTAGTGGTTATTGTGTCGATCAGGTGTTACTATGTGCCTAGTTACAGGACACACAACCTTTAACGGATTTATGAGGTGAAGGGTCCAACCGTAACTGTCTAATATCTAGTGCTTCAGAAACCAACGCAATTTAACGAGTTTTCTAAAACCATAGTAACCAATCCAGTCTTACCGTTGATTAAGGATGCACGAACATTAAATTAAGAGCAATACTCCCACTGGAAACTTCATTAACAAAATAAGGATTTATCCTAGCTATAATTCACGCCTTAAAAATATTTTTGAGTTTTACTTGAGCTAATCATCCAGTTCGCTACGATTATCAACTTAATAATTTGATGAATTTTAATAATAGAAAGGCTCTGGGTTTAATCAAGAAAATAGTTACAGCAAGAAAAAAACACAGTCAAGGAAGTCAAACTCGGTCTAGGAGCGAAGTAACCAATGGTAACTCGCCCAATAATTCAACCAGCGAAAATTCAAAAAGGATGCAGAGTATAGGAAAGGCATGGATGCCACCATTCATTTTCAACGCACATTAGTTTTGCCTATTAAGTAATAAAGATTTGAAGAATGAGATTCGCAGTCCAGGAGTAAAAATAATCACATTTTAATTTGCCAGGAAATGTATCAGTGCAAACTTAAATTGCCAGAAAGCATCAATACAGAGTTAAATTAACCCTTCATACATAAGATGTGGTCAAAAATGTAAAAACAAAGAGCATGGTGAGTGCAGCACAATGGTCCAAGGAAGGTCATTGAAATGACAATCGAGGTTTTATTAGCCCCAACGTGGAGAAAATCTAGCCATGTAAAAACACACAGTCAAAGGAAGGGTTATTCCCACAACTCAATTCTGAGGTTAATAAAACACATCAAGGTGTGAGATGTCACTGTCATGGACAACAATAGGGGTGGACAGATGAGTTCATCCTTTGCTTCACCATCCTTACACAGAAAAGCAGGGCATTGAGATCCATAGGTCTTTTAACACTAAGACGACGACCGTAGATCAAGCTCCTGGCCGACTGCTCAGGTGGGGACTGGCGTGCTAGGGATGAAGGAAGCAATCGCAAGGGTCACAATCAAACACCACAGGGCGTTCACGACATGCGGGAAGATGAAGTTCACAGAAATAAATCAACCAATCATTCAGCTAGGCGAAAAATTTTAGTCATAAAACTAGACAAGCCATTTATCTACCCAATACACCTACAGATCTAAAACATACATTCTACTACATTCTATCATTCAACCGAAAAAAACATACCATTGCCTATTCGCCTTCTCCGAGTGACATTCACGTGCTCTGTGCGACTCCCGCTTGCCGACCGTCGAGACTACACCGATACCTCCCAGCCAAAGCTAGGGGTACTCTTCTTCCCCCTTAGCCCTCCAAGCCACAAAGGGGCCACACACACTATATATAGGTTATGTCTAGCTCCCAGTCTGCCTCGCAAAGCCAAGCTACCACTCCTCTCCGAGATGGGTATCCCAACTCCCACAAGTAAATAAGTCAATTCAATATTTCTGTAGCGTAACGTTACGCAAATAGAAGATCCCCTTTCATCTTTCTCCTTCCTTTATTTTATAGAGTTTCGAACTTCCTTTCTTTCCTAAATCTCATTTAATTAAAGTTTTTAAAATAAATTCCTAAAATTTCCTCTGCGTACAAGTGTCCCCCATCCCATACATTCCTCCAAAAATTAATTTCTTTAATTAAGTAATTATCTTTATTTCCCTCACCCAGCTAGAGTTACTCCTAGAATTACTCCTAGGTGTCCCTAGATTCCCTTACAAGTTTTAAAGGATTTCCCTATTATGAAATTGCTAATTCAGTTTAAGATTAGAAAGCTCTTAAATGTGGATTCCTTACTAAGTTGACTTCCCTCTTTTTCCCCTTAAGTTCCCCTTCTTCCTTTTTATGTTACCTCCTTTCCCTAGTTTCCTATTTTTTGATATTTTCCCTCTTTCCCCTTTTTATTAGAGCTCAAAACGACAGTTGTGGAATTTAACCCCTTTTTCCCTTTATATCCTTAAATTAATATTTTAAAATTATCCAAATAATAAAATCATTCATTCCCCTTGTTCTTTTAAATTTTATTCCACAAATTTTTATATATATATATATATATATATATATTTGTGAATAACTTAAATTTCTTATTCCCCCCCTTTTTTTACAAGATAAGAAGCTAAGGTTATAATTATTAATTATGTGGTTTTTATTTTTATTATTAATATTGTTATATATATAAATATATATATATATTTTTGAGCGATAAAATTATACCATCAGCGTAGTTTAGACTTAAGCTTTAGATTTTGTACTGAGCGACAATTAATTAGGGAAATTGTTTTAAAATTTTCTTAACGTTTTATTTATCTTAGGGCCATCTAGGTTCATCCCTCTATCATCATCAATGTGACGTGCCCTTCAGGACGCACTAGGTGCTCCAAGGGTGCTACTCGCCTCATCTATTCCTTTCCGCATTGTTCCCTTCAGGACCCACTACGTGCTCCAAGGGTGGCACTCGCCTCTTGAATGATTGGTAGACATCAATAACCCCTGGAGTCAACACTCCACCAGGTGAACTTATGGGAGACTAAGGGATTCTAATAAATAAGGCCCCTGCCTTGTTGCGCACCCCTTAGAATCATCGTGAGCGACTGTCGCAGTCTTCCCTCATAGCATCGTGGGTCCTCTCGAACTAGGTAATCATTAACCTACAATTCGAGCCAAGATGGGAGTGCTAGTAGGCTGTGGTAGGGTTGTTGTCCACACCTCTCCCTCAACATCTCTGGTAGTCATGTGTGACCCCTTTACTCCATAGGTGAGTCTGGTTGGCAAGCTATCGTCAGCCTGCATCATTAACAAATCATGTCAGAACATATCCACATCATATCATCTAATCCGATGCACTAATATCACAGTGAAACAATCAAACCCCAATGGCACACTCCCTAACTCGATCCAGAGTCCAAGGGGTTCCATCGATGCCTCTGCTTCATCAAGGTCCAAAACCATGCACATTCAGTAAAACCGAGTCAATAGCACCTGTCTATGTCCATGTAGTAAAACAACAGGTCATCTACCCATAACGCATCATAATCAAGTCAATGTTTTTAATAACATAATAATATGGATGACTTGCGAGCAAGTGTCCTCAAAGAATAAGTTTGCTCAATGTGCTAGAGCAGGATGTTACATACACCCCCTCTTGGTCTAAACATTGTCCCAAAGTTTCACAGTATAAATGACAAAATAAGTGTATCAGAGTATCATATGTCTATCTATCAAAAAAAAATGGAAACTGCTGGCGCATATAACATGCATCCTCCCAGGTCACCGAGTGCAGACTATAATTGTCCCATTGGACCTTGACCTGATCTACTATTCGACGTTGTAGTTGTCGAACGCGATGATCCAAGATGCGGACCGGCTTAGCCATGAGCGCTCCCTTGTCCGATACCTACAAGGAACTCATGTCAATAACATGTGTAGGATCACTAATATAATGTCTCAAAATAGATACATGAAAAACATCGTGCATACGCCTCAAAGAATCAGGCAAGGCTAGTCAATAGACCACGAGCCCCTTTCTCTCCATAATATTGAAAGGTCCCACGAACCTAGGAGGGATTTTAGCTCCCTTCCCAAACTTAATCGAACTCTTATGTGGTTTAACCCGCAAGAATACTTGATCACCGACCTCGTAACTATGGTCGAGACGGTGCGCATCGACATAACTCTTTTGTTGATCCTGCGCTTCCTTAATCCTTTGTCTTATTGTTTGCATTTTCTCTTCCATTTATTGGATCTCTTTTGGTCCCAGTAGGACCCTATCCTCAATTCGATCCCAACTCAAGGGCGTCTGACACGGTTTCCCGTAAATAAACTCGAAAGGCACCATCTTAATGGTGCTCTGGTAACTGTTGTTGTAAGCGAACTCCATTAGTGGCAAGAATTATTCCCAATGCTTTTTTTGGTCCATCATGTACATGCGCAACATGTTCTCCATGGTTTGGTTCATTCGTTCGGTCTATCCGTCAGTCTCTGGATGATATGCAGTACTAAAGTTAAGTTGGGTTCCCAAGGCCTCTTGGAAACTCATCCAAAATCGTCCAGTAAATACCGATCCTTGATTGGATATAATCCTCTTAGGCATGCCATGCAGCCTCACAATATCACTAGTGAAAACTCTAGCTATGTCAGGTGTCTGATACTTCATATGCACAAGAATAAAGTGGGCACTATTCATCAGAGTTTCTACTACTATGAAAATTGAGTCATGTATCTTAGCCGTCAGTGACAATCCAACAATGAAATCCATTGAAATAACCTCCCATTTTGATTCTGGAATGGCATGTGTTTGTAGTAATCCTGCTAGGTGTCTATGTTCAGCCTTTACCTATTGACATTCTAGACATCTGGCCACATAGATAACTATGTCGACCTTCATTCCCTTCCAGAAGAATAAGGGTTTAAGGTCTGCCCTCATCTTCGTGACTCCCGGGTGAGACATGTAAACTGCTCTAGGAGCCTCCCTCGGGATCAACATCCTCAACTCGTCATTTGGCGGTATGTAAATCCGACCTTTAAACCTCAATAACCAATCACTATCAAAATAAAATCCCTCATATCATGGTACCATCATTGTGTTTTGTCTGATAAAACCCTCAACCTCTTTGTACCAGGCATCGTCACATTGTAAAGTTAGAATATTTTAATGTAGATTCGTCTGAAGAGGCAACACCGAAAATATGTGTGGTCTCTGACTCAAAGCATCCACCACTCGGTTCACTCTTCCCTTTATGTAAGTAATCTTAAAGTCATACTCGCTAAGCAGTTCCGACCAACTTCATTGTCGCGCGTTCAGGTCACTTTGTGTAAATATGTGTTCTAGTCCACAATGATCAGTCTTTAGTTCAAATTTTCTTCCAACAAGGTAGTGTATCCAAACCTCAAGGAATATATGATGGCTAATAGCTCCAAATCATGCGTCACGTAGTTCTCCTCATGCCTTCTCAGTTTCCTCGAAATGTAAGCGATCACTCATCCATCTTGCATCAAGACTCTGCCTAAGCCTTCCTTGGATGCGTCAGTACATACCAAGAAGTCCGCGTCGATGTCAGGGACCTTTAGTATCAGTGCGGTGGTCAACAATTCCTTGAGCCTCTGAATTCTTCTGCGCATTTCTCAATCCAAACAAACTTATTGTTCTTCTTCTGCAATTACGTGATCGGATTTTCTATCTTCAAAAATCTATCAATGAACCATCGATAGTATCCTGCTAAACCCATGAAGCTACGCACTTATGGGACATTCGTAGGCACAGGCCATTCAATAATAGGCTCGACCTTAGTTGGATCCACGACGATGCCTTCGTCGGAGATGACATGCCCTAAGTAGTGAATCTTCGATGGATAAAATGAGCATTTGGACAACTTCTCATACAATTTGTGCTCTCGTAAACATTGTAGTACCAAGCGCAAGTGCTCGCCATGCTCCTCTGTCGTACGAGAGTAAATCAAAATATTGTTAATGAACACTTGGACGAACTTCTCCAAGTGCTCACGGAATACCCCGTTCATAAAACTCATGAATACCCCTGGGGAGTTTATCAGTCCAAACGGTAAAAAAATAAACTCGTAATGTCCAAACCTCATTTTAAAGGCGGCCTTAGGGACGTCATCCTCCTTGATTTGTAACTGGTCATACCCTGATCACAAATCAATATTGGAGAACACTGTCGCACCCTTCATTTGATTGAACAGGTCATCAATTCTCGGCAAAGGATACTGATTCTTGATCGTAGCCTTGTTCAGTTGATGGTAATCAATGCAAATCCTCCATGATTCATCCTTCTTTCGTATGAAAATAACAGGTGCACCCCATGGTGACACACTAGGATGTATCAGTCCTAGGTCCAACAACTCCTTCAGTTGCATTTTCAACTCTTGTAACTCTAGGGTCGACATCTGATAAGACGTTCTTGCTATCAGTTCAATCCTCGGTTTTAGGTCTATGGTAAACTCCAACTCCCTCTCCAGTGACATCCCAGGTAACTCCTTCAGAAACACGTCTACAAAGTCTCTCACCACCAGAAGGTGTTTTAGACCTTCCGCTACTCCCTTCTCATTTAACGCAAGGATAGAATAAAGTTTGCACCCCTTGTGCATGCTCTTTCGAAGTTTCAAGGAAGAGAGGAACCTCGGGGAAACTCCCTAGTTTCGTCCTACAATCACATGTCTCTATCCCTTGTCATCGACCAAGATCAACCACTTTGTCTTACAGTTAAGTATCGCCTCATGCGATTCCAACCAGTCCATACCAATCACGACATCATAATATCCTAGGATCGTGATGTATAGGTTGGCCCTGGTGACAAAATCTCCCAGGTTAAGGACATAGCCCCTAACCTTTCCTCCAACCTTTTGTTTGGCTCTCGAAGCCATCTCTACAAAGCTAAACTCGTCCTGCTCGACTGCCTTTACCTTAATCCTTTTTAGCGTTGCACCAGAAATGAAACACTCGGTAGCACCGAGATCTATCAAATTACTAAGGATCAGGTCAGCGACGGTACCTGTCGTGTCGAGCACAGTCGACTGATGCTCTGCCTGGCGGTTATTCACCGCTGCTTGAATCTAATGGGACTTGCCCATATCTCCCACGGTAGTGGGTTCGGTTGATCCAGACGCTCTGGTCCTCTCCACAGGGCAGTCGCGCTGGTAGTGTGGCCCCCCACACATCCAACACCCCTTCTTCAGCCCAGTAGTCCTAGTACCCGAAGTAGCAAATGACAGCCCACCGGCCTGGAACCCTAGTCTGTTCTGCTGAACATGCCTAAACTATTGCTACTACGGGTGGCGTTCTTGCTAATGTTGTGTTCCTTGATAATGTGTCCGCTAGTGAGGTGTCGGTCGTCAGGGTGTAGTGAAAGTGGATCCCCTCTGGAAGCCAAGATATCCCGGCATAAGTTTGGCTAGCCTCTGATGCTGCTATGCTCCAGATGAAACCTGCCCTGTTGGTCTCACTGGAGTCCTGGTCTGACCCCTGCTGATAAGCTCTTCCTCTACTATGAGGGCCTTCTGGATGACATCATGCAAGGTTTGAGTCATCAAAATCCTAAACTTTGCATGTAGGTTGTCGTTAAGGCCGAACACGAACCTGTTGACCTTAATTTTTTTAGTGTTAAGGTGTGAAGCATACTGAAGCAGCTCCATAAAACGGGCCTCGTACTCGGGCACCATACGAACTCCCTGTCATAAGGCATTGAACTCATTAAGATGACGCTCAATGAATTCCTCTGAAAGGTACCTCTTTCAAAACCATTCCTCAAACAGTTCCCATGAAACGTCTTCGACAACCACGTTCAGCTGCGGTAGGAGTGTCTTCCACCATAGAAGAGCGCTCCCCTTCAATTGAAAGATCGCCATGCGAACCTTCATGTTGGAGGTGTAATCGTGAAGCGGGAATCACATCACCATATTCTCCAACCATGCCTCAGCGGTTGCGTCGTCCAGGGCACCAAAGAACTCGGGAAATTTGACCTTCTCGAGTTCACGGTGAATGCTACCCATACTGACCAGAGCGTGCGGTGGAACCTCAGCGGGTGGCGGCACCCTGGCCTCATCTTTGTCCAAACGGCTGATCAGTCGACTGTGCTCGACACGCGCTGAAAAGATCTCATCATTCCGACTACATCACCAACTGCTATCTGCTCCTGCCCGAGAACCTGCTCGTCTTTCTGGGGGTTAGACCCCTCAGGTGTTGATGCTACTAGAGGCATCATGCCTCTTCCCCTAGCACCCCATCGTCTGCCTCTACGGCGTCCCCTAACCATTATTACCTGTACGCACATAAGTCAACTCGATCAACAATAATATAATCAATCATTCACATCAACGAAAGTCGTAGCGATCCCAATTCGCGGGTTGAACCTGCTCTGATACCATATGTAACGAACCTCTCGTTTCATCACGACAACAAACCTCTCATAACAAGAATTTTTTTTTTTTTTTTGTGCATGTGTACAAGGGTAATAAATACAATATACTCAACGTCACTGCACGATGATGAACATGACGCATGAAATTCACGTGACAACAACATAACGACCTAAGAAGCACATCAGTAACTGGAAGCACTGGATGACAATCAACTGACAAATAAGAATGACTACCCGCCCGTCCTACCCTACAATGGTTAGCACCTCCACGACACATAAGAAACACTCAAGCCCAAGTTCTCATCGATTTGGACCATTTAAGGTCTCAGGGCTGGCGACTGTTCTAAGGAACAAGGAGGTGTCTACATCTTGCCTGACACCAGTAGGCCCAACAAAATGCTAAGTCAACAATGAGTGTAAATGAGAAAAAAGTCATCTCGTAAGAATTCATAAATCAAGAGTGATATACATTATAATCTCATGCAGCTTAACTGTATAACTTGTTTTTAAGGAAATCTCCTAGGGGTATGTGAAGAGAAGCTATAGTTATAAGTTCATTATGAGAACCCATAAAAAATCCATCTTCTTAAGCAGTACATGAACTTTAACAACACTTTACATTAAGCATCCATTATATGAAACTAATGAAATCATTCTTCATAGCAATAAAGAGAAGTCACATGTTGACATAGATATAAGAGGTATGTACATTAATGCCAGATATATAAGATGTTATCAACTTTACATTGTAATAGTCTATTACTAAGGTCACCATTCTCCTTGAAACTTTCATAATACCCTTAAGAGATAGTTGTTGGTATCATTCAATTCGTCTGATCCTCAATAATTAAATCACTTCATTCTTCTATAACTTCTTCACTTTTAAATTAAGTATTCAATCTCAATCCTAGGAGGCCTTTAATCATTAATTGAAACATTACTAAATAAAGTAGCATGTTGTTTTTAAATGCTAACTAAATTAAGGTAACTGTTGTTTATGAAAATAAGTAGATTTTTATTTCTAACTACTAACAAATAAAGTAGTTGGTGTATTCAACCAAATAAAGTGGATGGTTGTTGTTGTTATTGCTATTATTAAATAGTCTCAACCTGTCAACAATTTTTTAGTCAATCCATATCTCCATCTCCTGGCCATTTATATTTAAATGAAGAATTAACTAAGATAAAGTAGAGGCTACTATTTGGTAATTAATGAAGCAATAAAATGGCATTTAATAACTTGGAAATTACTAACAAATATCCTATCGATCCAGCAGGCCTCACAACTATTAGTCAATAACTTGCGAAATTGTTAAATCTTAAGTACAATCAACACAACTTCATTAATCAATTTAACCAATAAAAATAGCAGTGGTCCCAAAATAATTATTGCGCTATTATTCAACATCAGTAACGATATTAGTTTGTAGTGCGCCATCTACAATATGAGCAACATCAATGTGAAACACGCTTTATATTAAACTTGATGTCAGATAAAAGTCTATCAATAAGAATAGCTTATATGGATCTTAAGGCTAAGGGTGTCAATTGGTATCGCTGTCTAAAATACATATCGCTGCCAGAGTTATGGAAATGCATAAAAACACTCGTGTACCCTGTATTAGATACTAAAATGAGCATCCCGAGCATTCATTAAATACATATCGAGAGGTTTATCAACCCAACCACTGTCATCTACTAAGCTAGATTTACCAATCGAGGATTGCTGAGATGACATTGAGTTCACGGTGATTCCATCATTAAAATTTTATGAGTGTACCATTCCAATAAAAAATTTAGAAGCGTTTATTGGTGGTGATTGTATTGATTAGGTGTTACTGTGCACCTGGTTATAGGACACACACCCTTTAACAGATTTATGAGGTGAACTGTCCAACCGTAACCGTCTAAGATCTAGTGCTTCAAAAACCAACGCAATTTAATGAGTTTTCTAAGACTACAGTAACCAATCCAGTCTTACCATTGATTAAGGATGCACTAACATTAAATTAAGAGAAATACTCCCACTAGAAACTTCATTAACACAGTAAAGATTTATCCTAGCTATAATTCATTCCTTAAAAACATTTATGAGTTTTACCTGAGCTAATCATCCAGTTCACTGCGATTATCAACTTAAGAATTTGATGAATTTTAATAATAGAAAGGCTCTGGGTTTAATCCAGAAAATCGTGACAGCAAAAGAAAAACAGAGTCAGGGAAGTCAAACTCAGTCTGGGAACGAAGTAACCAATGGTAACTCGCCCGGTAATTCAGCCAACGAAAATTCAAAAAGGATGCAGAGTACGGGAAAGGCATAGCTGCCACCATTCATTTTCAATGCACATTAGTTTCGCCTATTAAGTAATATAGATTTGAAGAATGAGATTCGTAGGCTAGGAGTAAAAATAATCACATTTTAATTCTCTAGGAAATGTATCAGCGCAAACTTAAATTGCCAGAAAGCATCAATACAGAGTTAAATTATCCCTTCATACATAAGACGCGGTCAAAAATGTAAAAACGAAGAGCATGGTGAGCGCAACACAATGGTCCAAGGAAGGTCACTGAAATGACAACAAAGGTTTTATTAGCCCCAGCGTGGAGAAAATCTAGCCATGTAAAAACGCACAATGAAAGGAAGGGCTATGCCCACAACTCAATTTCGAAGTTAATGAAACACATCAAGGCATGAGATGTCACTGTCATGGACAACAACAGGGGTAGACGGATGAGTTTTTCCTTTGCTTCACCATCCTTGCACAGAAAACCAGGGCCTTGAGATCCATAGGTCTTTTAACGCTAAGGGGACAACTGTAGATCAAGCTCCTGGCCGACTACTCAGGCAAGGACTGGCATGCTAGGGATGAAGGAAACAATCGCAAGGGTCACAATCAAACACCACAGGGTGGTCATGACATGCGGGAAGATGAAGATCAAGGAAATCAATCAACCAATTTTTCAGTCATAAAACTAGACAAGCCATTTACCTACCCAATACACCTATAGATCTAAAACATACATTCTACAAAATTCTATCATTCAACCGAAAAAAATGTATCGTTGCCTATTCGCCTTCTCTGAGTGACGTCTGCGTGCTCCGTGCAACTCCCGCTCGCCAACCGTCGAGACTACACCGGTACCTACTAGCCAACATTAGGGGTACTCTTCTTCCCCCTTAGCCCCCCGAGCCACAAAGGGGACACACACACTATCCAGAGGTTATTTCTAGCTCCCAGCTCGCCTCGTAAGGTCGAGCTACCACTCCTCTCCAAGATGGGTATCCCAACTCCCATAAGTAAATCAGTCAAGTCAATATTTCTGCAGCGTAACGTTACGCAAATAGAAGATCCCCTTTCTTCCTTCTCCTTCCTTTCTTTCCTAAATATCATTTAATTAAAGTTTTTAAAATAAATTCCTAAAATTTCCTCTCTGTACAAGTGTCCCCCATCCCCTACATTCCTCCAAAAATTAATTTCTTTAATTAACTAATTATCTTTATTTCCCTCACCCACCTAGAGTTACCCCTAGAATTACTCCTATGTGTCCCTAGATTCCCTTATTGGTTTTAAAGGCTTTTCCTATTATGAAATTCCTAATTCAGTTTAAGATTATAAATCTCTTAAATGTGAATTCCTTACTAAGTTGACTTCCCGCTTTTTCCCCTAAGTTCCCCTTTTTCCTTTTTATGTTACCTCCTTTCCCTAGTTTCCTATTTTTTGATATTTTCCCTCTTTCCCCTTTTTATTAGAGCTCAAAATGGTAGTTGTGGAATTTAACCCCTTTTTCCCTTTTTATCCTTAAATTAATATTTTAAAATTATCCAAATAATAAAACCATTCATTCCCCTTTTTCTTTTAAATTTTATTCCACAAATTTATATATATATATATATATATATTTTTGTGAATAACTTAAATTTCTTATTTCCCCCCCTTTTTTTTACAAGATTTTAACTAAGGTTATAATTATTAATTATGTGGTTTTTATTTTTATTATTAATATTGTTATATATATAGATATATATTTTTTTTTAGCGATAAAATTTTACCATTAGCGTAGTTTAGACTTAAGCTTTAGATTTTGTACTGGGCAACAATTAATTATTGAAATTGTTTTAAAAATTTCTTAACATGTTATTTATCTTAGGGCCATCTAGGTTCATCCCTCTATCATCATCAATGTGACATGCCCTTCAGGACGCACTAGGTGCTGCAAGGGTGCCACTCGCCTCATCTGTTCCTTTGCGCGACGTGCCCTTCAAGACGCACTACGTGCTCCAAGGGTGGCACTCGCCTCTTGACTGATTGGTAGACATCAATAACTCCTGGAGTCAACAATCTGCCAGGTGAACTTGTGGGACACTAAGGACTTCTAAGGAATAAGGCCCCCACCTTATTGTGCGCCCCTTAGAATCATCATGAGTGACTATCGCAGTCTTCCCTCACGACATCGTGGGTCCTCTCGAACTAGGTAATCGTTAACCTACAGTTTGAGACATGGCGGGAGTGCTAGTGGGCTGTGGCAAGGCTGTTGTCCACACCTCTCCCTCAACATCTCTAGTAGTCATGTGTGACCACTTTACTCCATATGTGAGTCTGGTCGGCAAGCTATCATCAGTCTGCATCATTAAAAAATCATGTCAGAACATATCCACATCATATCATATAATCAGATGCACTAATATCATAGTAAAACAATCAAACCCCAATGGCACACTCCCTGACTCGATCCGGAGTCCAAGGGGTTCCATCGATGCCTCTGCATCCTCAAGGTCCAAAACCTTGCACACTCAGTAAAAATGAGTCAATAACACCTATCTATGTCCATGTAGTAAAACAACAGGTCATCTACCCATAACACATCAAAATCAAGTCAATGTTTTTAATAGCATAATAATCCGGATCACTTGCGAGCAAGTGTCCTCAAAGAATAAGTTTTTTCAGTGCGCCAAAGTGGGATGTTACATACAAATATATTAAACAATATTTAATTAATTGAATCATAGGTTGGCACATCACATGCATTACATGTTTAAAAATTTAAAACTATAATTTAATGTATTAAAATCATTTAAATTTAATTTTCAAATTTTCAAATTTGAAATGTGTTATATAGAGTAATGTGGAGAAGAGAGTACCTGAGAGTGTGCTTGAACAAAATGTAGAGAAGAGAGTGCGAGATATTGGGATTGAGGAGGAAGCAGAGGAAACATCCATACCTCAGAATGATGCATCCATTCATGATGATTCATAAATGTATGTTAATTGCACATTAGTGAGTTTTAATTTTCTTCTATGTTGGGGTTTTATATAAAAGTGTTCAAGCTTATTTTTGTTGAATAAGCTTATACTTTTTATTTTTATTAAATTTTTATTTTCTCAAATTTTCAGTTTATCCTTTCTTATTCAACGCTTTGATCAATTATTTTGAAATAGATAGAACCCCTATATAAGTTTATCGTTGTCTTAAATGGTACTTTCAAACTTATTTAAGTTTAAATCATGATGAAGACCTAATTTTGAACTTGAACATTTGATTATTTGAGAACAAACTCTATCCCACATCAAAAAAGGGGAAGTTTATAAATTTTCTTTGATTGCATTCCTTGCCTTCTTGTCCAAGAATGACGTAGTATGGACATTTTTGTTTTCTACATACAACGAAGTGAATTCCCTCTTTCCAGGGTATTGTCAAACTCTTAACTAAATTGGTTACTAACCAGAAAAACTAACATTCAAGTAGATTTACAAATAAGCTATGTATATGTATATCTGAGCTAGCTCACATATATGTATATCTGATCTAGCTCACACATACAGTATATATAAGCTAGCTCACACATATAGTATAAGCTAGCTCACATATAATTTCAAAGAGCATTTGATTATATGTAATATGAATACATCCCAAAGAGCATTTGATTATATGTAATATGAATACATCCCAAAGATCAAAGATTTAAATGGTTTTTGAATAATGACTTAATATATGTGAAGATTTGTGTTTTCTTCATGTACATGAAGTATTATGAGACATATATTCCACTGCAGAAAGAGGAGATGAGTATTTTCTGGAAGAATAGTTTTTAAAATGGAGATTTGTGAACTTTCATAGATATAAGTAATTTCTTGGAAAAATGGCTTAATATAGAGATTTATGAGTCATTTAATTTGAAAGGGCATTGTGGAATTTGATTATATGACCACTGCAAAAGAGAAGAGAATTATTTTACTATTGAGGATATTAGTATTTTACTTTTGAGTAAATAAGATCAAATAAGATCACCTGGGATGAGAATTTCACCTGAAGGATTTGAGACTTTATCCACAAGGAGATACACATTTCATTGGAAGAATGACTTAATATGGATATTTGTGAACTTCCTGCATACACAGTTATATATTTATTTTCAGATTATTATCTAACTTTGAACACAAAAATTTCTTACCAAGAACACAATTTTTCTCTTTAAATTTTTTTAAGATTTTAGATAAGATTTTACAAATTGTTTAAATCATGTATGTTTAATGTGGAGAGTAACTATTTTGGAAGTTTTGGAACTTTGTGGTGGAAGTTTGGTTTAAAAAAAGTGTCAAAAAAGTGTAATAAAAAGAGAGGGAAAATCTTGAATTTGTTTAAGTCTAGTTGGGTGTGTTATTATTTCTTATTGTTTATTTAATATTTAGTTAAAGTATATATGCTAATATGTGTTATTTGTTTTTTTTATTATTGTTTTTTATTGTTACAGATGTCTAAATTATATTTGGTGGAAAGGAGTATGTTGGAGGATGAGACTTAACTCTTTTGGTATGTATGTCATTTTTTCTTTAATCACAACTTGTTTTATTTGTCTAAAATGGCACATGTGTACATTTTATTTTAAATTTGTACATATATTTTATTGTAAATTTTTTATTTTTGAATTATGTTTTCTTTTGCAAGTTTGAATTGCAGGTATGAAGTGATCTATCTTAAAGTGATGGATTGGAATCCATAATTTTGGAGTTAAATCTCTTCGTTTTTGTTATCATCCTAAAATGGATGTAGAAACTATGTATTTGGCGATGTAACTATTCAAACTTTGATTATATATATATATATATATATATATATATA
>JZKD02S1578351.1:696815-722296 GCA_000966675.3 Picea glauca
GTATAGGTCAATTTAGGTTCTCTAGATACAATCTATAGGTTCTTCCCTGAAATTGTAAATAAGGCTTGGTAAACTTTATAATTCATCAAAAATACAACTTTTCTTAATTGAATGGTCCATGAAAGTAAACTAAACTGGAAATGATTCTAGAATGCTAGATATTCATAAATACGTGTACTTTCAATGCAAATTATAAAATTATGGAATGTACATTTCACTTGTTTAAAGAAATCGTAATGGTCTCCCATCTTCAATTATTCATTCATGATCGGCTTTAGACATTTTCCATTTTCTATTTTTTTTTTATTGAACTTCTATTAACTATATTGACAACTTATGACATCTGAATGGTAATCTTGAAAGTGAACATGAGTATCAGTTTGATGGGTTTCTTGAAAAAAATATCATTTCAATACAATGGATTATCTTTCATATATAAAACCATTGTCATCAAAATCTTCTAATAACCTCATATTTTGTTATGTGCATCGCATCAAATAATATTTCACATTTTCATTGTTGTCTACAAGTGCAACCATGGAAAAGACATCTCCTGCAAATAATTTGATATATTGGACAACAAATAGTTCATGATATATTATCACACAAGTACATCTACAAGTTATTTGAAAAAATTTAAACATAAAAATCACCTTCTCTAACAAGATCAAAAACTCTATCTCCATCAACTGACACTATATTTTCATTTGATTCCATCTCCTCTGAGCTTGCAAGTGGCATTTTCCATTTTAAATTAAGTTCGATATGTCTCCAATCTTTAACATATTCTGCATTTTCCTTTTCGCAAATCTCTATGGATTATGTGTCCTCTATGCAAACTGAACAAAAACAAGACTCATTTCTTATATCAAATGAAAACACATTTTGATAGTGTTTTGTTTTAACTGAAGGAATTTTTCATGTCCCATGTATTGTACCATATTCATATGGAATTGATCTATTTACATCTTGGATTCCAACATACCAAAAATACCTGCACAAGACAAGAACTTGTTAACTTGAAATCTCTTAAGAAAATGATTGAAGATTGAATATAAATTTGAACACGTGAATAAAAATATCTTGTGTACATGTGTAATATGTATATATAGACACACCTGCGCACATCCCTTGATGGATTATTTTCATGGCTTAGTGCCATTTTTCACCATTCAACAACTTGATCAATGGATTCAAATCAATCTACATGAGGGTTTATATGATACCTTCAAAGTGCTCGTTTTACACATGCCCCTGCACCGTCGTGCTTTCCTTTTCCATGACCAGTCTCAAAAAAATTCCAACAATGTGTAATGTTTGATTTTTTATGAATATGACACAACAAATAGAATGATGGTGAAGATTTGAACTGACCGACACACTCATATGACCATATCCAATGTCGATCGAATCTGATTCTACGTTCTTTCAATGAATCATAAAATGTATCAAAACAATGTTGTACATAATGTATCATCACTTATATAAAAGTGATATTCTTTAATAACATGTCAATTGACATTGGTGCTTTCTATGTTATCCAAACTCCATTGAGAATGTCTATATAGAACGTGGACAAATATAGTGACTTGATCAGAATGATAATATTCACTTTGTATTTCTTTTTGTGCAGGGAAGTGTAATTCTTTGCAAAATCAACTATAGACAAAATTGTCCCTCGTGGAAACACTTCACAGGATTGCTTGAATTATAGGGCTTACCATCGAGCTCTATGTGAATGCTTGGTGTATTTATAAAATTTTTCCTCAAACTTCTTCAAAACATCTATCACACGGATTTTATCTACTTTCGAATCAATCCTTTTGGAAATAACATTTGAAGAATGTGGAGCCGTGTTGTTGATATATTCATGTATCTTCCAGTTGACTGTTATATTAGAAAATGATTGATCATTCATATCAATATGATACTTTGAGTGAAACAAACTTAGATTTCCACAACAATCACATTTCTTTCCACCAACACATTTTTTTTGGTAAAATAATTCATCACCTTCTCTTTCACATAGAATTTCAGATATAAAATCACATAATGTGGAAGGAGGAGGTGAACTTGGCCATAAAGTTTTACCAAAATCCATAAAAGTGTCGTAGTATAACTCAAATTCCACATGATAAAGACAACAAAAAGTTTCACGAACAGTGATGGGTGTAACAAACCATGGTTTTTGTTGCACAAATGTATTGATGGAAATTTTAACTTCTTTGTGCTCTTCTTTGAAATTATTGAACAATTATATTTGTGTCATTGGAAATATATGTTTTGGATGTTCTTCATAATTTTTTTCGTTCTATTCTTCATCGCAACACATCCCTTGTATGTGGTGAAACACAAGATTCTGTCAACCAACAATTACAGACCTATTATTTAACATTTTCTACAAGTCTATCTTTGTAGGGTTATCTAGAAATCATTGTCCAACAATCCATATCATCATTTGCATCTATTTGCAATAGAAATTTTGTATGTTTGTACAATGTTTTTTTTAACGTTCCCATTGTTTTTTCCATGTGTCGTGTCAAATGATATTTTATATTGCTAGATGAAACAACTGTTGTTTGTATCACTCTATGTGCAACACTGACATATTTTTTCGAGATTTTCCAAAAGCTTTTAATATACTAGTTATATTGTCAAAGACATTCTATTTCACCTTTGTATCTTTTGTCGGATTTTGAATACCCAATAATGATGTAGCTTCTTTTAAATTTCTTGAATTTATTAAACAGAGTAAAAGTTGAGCTTGTACTGTTACTAATTCATCTTTGAAAAAAGTATTATACATATTCTTAGTTTGATATCTTATATAATGCTTAGCTTCTTTCTTCCCAAATTTGTCAGTATCAACATTTTCTAATATTTCATCATCAATGTTGATAGATTCTCCTGCATATTTCAATTTAATATTTATATTATAAAACAAAACCCAAACATAAATTCACTAAACTATATACAAGTGTTCATATTGTATTATCTAAATTTATGTACATACCTATAGGTGATTCGTCTTCTGCTTCAATTTTGGTTTCAACATCTTTTGCTTCAATTTTGGTTTCAACATCTCCATCTATTTTATGAGACAAATCTATTTATGTTTTTTGAAAAACATCAAATCGTAATTACAATCGATTATATTAAACAATATTTTAAATTTGAATTCTATACTTTTAATATAGATAATATGTGCATGCATACCTAGTTGCACTTCTTCTTGTTGAAAATCTCTATTTACACTATCATCATGTCTTTCTTCAATATTTGCATGTTCTCGTTTATTTCTCCAATAATGCTCTTTCCTTTGATCGTTATGGTGAGTTTCATCTCAATTGCGATCAAATTTTATTTTGCAAACTTTTGTTTCCCATGAGTATAGTTATCTATAAAAGTTATGTTCAACAAAGCCTTCAACTTGAAAAAATGTTCAACATTTATCTTTCAATATATAAATTGTTATTCCAATAAAAAATTGAACAAACACCAATTACCTTGTTCAACAAAAATGAGAAAGATGATTCAAAACTTTGTTTAGGTGCTCTAGAAAACCATGAAACAAGCTATGAATTGTGTTAAATGTGCTCGTCTGAAAGCATATTTATACGATTTGACATGAAATGAAACAATAGGACATGTCTTTTCATTTTTTCCGACCGACGGAGTTTTCTCAACCATCTTTCAGCCGAAAAAAGAAAACTTTTTCAATCGAAAAGATTGGAAACTGTTTAATTTTGATGGATTTCATTAGAATTTCGTTTTTCGCCTGAAAGATTCTTTCGGCTGAAAACTAGAGAATGGGAATGTATGCAGGAACCAAAGAATTCCCTCTAACTTACCTGAAATTTGGAGGTTGTGGACTCCTGCAAATACTCAGAATTTGGTTTTGAAAATGACACCATCATTTAGAAAATTAAATCTACTTTCAATTCCTATAATTTGTTTTCATTTTCATTATTTTTATCTAATTTTATTTAATTTAAAAAAAAAAATCACTGCATAATATTTTTCAGCTGACATTATGATTCAATGAAATGAAATATTCGTATCTCTAAAAATGCATAGTGAAAAATTTATATTCGTAATCCTTAAACTGTTCTTTTCAAAAGGGTATTTTTAGATTTTACTTTTAAGTAAAAATTAAGATAGATACATGGTGGGGGAAAACATGTGTTTAAAATATGCAACGTTTTCAACGTGGTCAACTTCAAAAAATTCTAGAAATTACAATATTCATCTGTAATACCCCAAGGACAAGCCCCAGTTATATCTATGTATTGTAAACATGTTTTGTAGGTTGGTGAGCCAAGTAATTGTAAGATAGTAAGCTTATGTGCAAGTAGGCCGGAGAGCCTAGGTGTTAAAGGCCAGGAGCATGTTTTGTACATGTAATTATGCAATTTCTTAATATAAAAATATCACTGCATGTAGACCGACCAGGAAGAAATGGGGGACTAAGTTTCCACAAGGTTGGGTAAGGGAGGAGGCTAAGTGTTTGGGCCTAGGGTCTAAGCTAGGGGGGCTTACCTCTAAAGGGGATAATAATTTATTATTATTTCTTAAAAGGCTAAGGTGGTCAATTGACCAAGTGTTGTCCTCAGCTTCTGGAAAGGGAACGTATGAAAAATGGAGTGCATGCAGCTCCAGGAAGACAGGTGTCGACCTAGGTGCATGTAGTTAAAGATAAAGAATTCAGTCATGTTGGGGGTTCTCTCTCTCATTTTTTCATCCTTTGCCTGAGTTTGTAGGGATCTGGGGCCTTTGAATCGTTTTGCCTCTATGTTTGCCTCTGTATACCCACGCACAGTGAAGGAAACCCTCACGGGAAGGTTGTTCATTGTCCATTCTCCCATCCTCCGTCTGAACCCAGTGAGATCCCGTGGACTGAGCCACATCTTATGTGAAGCCCGAGTACCCTATATTTGTCTTTGTCGTGTGTGTCATAATTTTTGGTTGTTGTGGCCATGCAGTTCCTCGGCTGAGTGTGGTTTTTTTTCGTCATTTTCTCCTTGTTGAGCCTTGTTGTTGTCCTCCTTGTGCTGGAATGGGTTGAAGAAGCAGGTTGTCAGGCCTGTGGCAAACTCTCTCCAGGTGAAAGAGTGTGTTGTGGAAGTGAGTTCTCCTAGAAGGGGTCTCGTAGCTGCTACATAGCTTTGAGAATTCTGATCCAACCTGTTATTGAAGCCCCAGGAAAGGGAGGTGAAGCAGCCAATGGACTGTGTGATAGTGAAGGTGTATACTCCTGGGGTGGGACATGCATGTGGGGAATGAGATTCTGTGAGAAGTGGGAATAAGTGGCTCCTAGGAGAGAATCCTTCCTCTTTAAATGTGTGACTTCCCTATTGACCTTACCTAGCCTAGGATTCCCTTTCCCTGGGTGGAGCTTAGTCACATATTGGGGGTGACCCACTGCTAAGCGTGATGAGAAAGGTGGTCTATGGATGGGAGGTTCATGGAAGGTCTTCACACAGTTGGTGGTGTTATTCCAGTTGAAAGATAAGTATAATTTATGTGATTAATTTTATGTTATGCATGCCTGTGATGCTTGAATGTTATCATGTATTATGTTGTGTATATGAATTATTGTCTATTACATTTGAATCTGTATGGTAGTAATAACTCTGTGTTATGTGTTTTATTTCGATTAAAATGCATGTTATATATTTATGTGTGAATGTTCTACGTGGTAGCGTTACTCATCCTGTTGAATGGACGAGGACATTATAGCTTGGTATCACAGCTAAGTCAAAGCTAAGTAGTGGCATTGTTGGTATTGTTGGAAGGTTAGAGATATTACAAATTAGTGTCAGATCCAAGGTTTCAACATTGATCATGGATGGGCCATGTTACTGGAATTTGAAGCAAAAGTTTCGGAAAGAATTGTTGTCAAAGTAGACAAAATTCAAGTTCAAAGCCAAGGTTTCAATGCCGAACATAGATGGGTTGGATAAGGGGTCTCTAGACCCAAGGTTTTAAGTGGAAATTATGTCTAGAGGAACCAATTCCAAACCTCATAATGTTCGTGAGTGCCAAGAGGTTACTTTGGACGTGTTATGAAGCTAAGGAGGTGTAGTGGTATCGTAAAACCATGATAGAAGTGGTGTTGGACCGCAGATCAATGTGGACCTTAGGATCTGTTCGAGAGAAGGAGAATCCTTCACGACCATCAGATCTGGTAATGTTGCAAGGCAGTTAGCCGTGAATTCCTTTGGAAATCTGCAGAGTAATAGAGTTTATTCTGTGCCATAAGATCTGTTTGGAAGGAAGGGAAATCCCTGATGACCGTCAGATATGGGGAAGGTGCAGAGGCATTAAACCGGAAGCCCTTCGGACTTCGCAACTTCAGTGAAGTTTGATGCCAGAAAAAAGAGAAGGGTCAAAGCCTGAAGCTCTGAAGTGGATCTACACCATAGATCTGGAGAGGAGAGCTCGACCATTGGATCAAGCCAATCTTAAAAGGTCAAACACAGTAGTGAATGGCGAAAGCTCCTGAAGAGCCAAAGTAGTGAGTAATGATGATGTCACTTGGATTGAAATGGACACATGGGTTGTGTGCCACGTATAAGTGGGTCCTAAACCCGTGGAATATTGAAATGCCATATGGAATGTGACATGTGACACCCATCTGATTGGGCCACGAGTCAACCACTAGTATTCTTCCATGTCATATGAGCATGATTAGTGGGACCCTAGGTTACATAACGAAGTTAAAGGTCGAAGGAACCACACTAGTGTTGATCACAATACATCAAGATTGACAGCCAGGAGGCATTGCAAGGATCCAAGTTGCATGGAAGTTAATTCTCCAAGGTGGTGCCGCAATCCAAACTGTGGTTTCACCGAGGGGTTATCTGTCAACATTAAAAGAATTGCGGGATGAAAGGAGGGTTACTCCAAACCATCGTTACATACCCCCGCAATTGGAAGTGAAGGAGTGCACAGGAGTGCAAGAAGTGCACAGGAAGAACTTTGTGTTGAGTTCAGAGAGAGAGAGAGCCATTGAGAACTTTGTAGGGCTCTTCCAGGTGGGCATCGAGCGAGTGAAAAGTGTGAGTAGAGAGAACTCTTTGTCATTCTGTCAATCTTTCACCCTCCACACGAGTTTGGTGGGATCGGAGGCGTCTAAACCCATTTTTCCTCTGCATATGCATTTGCTTACCCGCACACAGGGAAGGAAAACCTCATGGGAAGGTTTTTCATTCGTCCATTCTCCCATCCTCCGCCTGAACCCGAGACCTCCATCATCGATATCTATGTTTCTATTCCTTGTCACGCACCCTGAACCAATGGCAAACTCGTGGAATGAGTCATGTCTCCTGTGAAGTCCAAGCACCCTATAAATGTTTGAACCCGTTTTTCCTCTGCATCTGCATTTTCTTACCCGTGCACAGAGAAGGAAACCCTCACAGGAAGGTTGTTCGTTCGGGCAATCTCCCATCCTCCTCATGAACCCAAGACCTCCATCATTGAACTCTATTTTTTGATTCCTTGTAATGCACCATGAACCAGTGGTAAACTCGTGGACTGAGCCGTGTCTCCTGTGAAGTCCGAGCACCTTGTAAATTTCCGAACTGTGATGTGTCTTAGTGTAGACTGTTGTCTTTTTTGGATGTCCATACCCAAATTCTTGTTGTTGTTGTCACTGTGAGTTAATCAAATTGCTATTGGTGTTGTTGTTATCCTCACCTTGCGGGAATTGAGTTGAAACTGGTTGAAGAAGCAGGTTGTCAGGCCCATGGTAGAAGAGGTAGGTTGTCATGCCTGTGAGCAGCTCTCTCTAGGTGAGAGAGTTTGTTGGGAAGTGGTTTTCTCCCAGAGAGAGTCCAGCACCAGCTACGAAGCTCTGAGAATTCATGATCCCGCTTGTTGCCGAGACCCAGAGAGGGAGGTGAAGAAACCGATGGATTGTGCTTGGGAAGGTGTATACTCCTGGGTGGAAAAGGCATGTGGGGAATGAGAGGTCGTGAGTAGTGGGCATAATAAGGCTCATGGAGAGAATCCTTATGGTTTCTTTGTGAATTTTTTCCGTAACCTCAACCTAGTTTAGGATTCCCTTGCCCTGGGTGGAGCTTGGTCCCAGCTCAGGGGTGACCCACTGCTGAGCATGATGAGAAGCGTGGTATAAGGCTGGGAGGTTCATGGAAGGTCTGCAAGTAGTTGGTGGTGTTACTCCAATTGAAAAGATAAGTATCAATATGTGCTTAATTTATGTGTTATGCATGTCTGTGATGCTTGAATGTTATCATGTATTATGTTGCATATATGAACTGTTGTTAATTCCATTGATTCTGTATGGTAGCAGTAATTATGTGATTATTGTGATTAAGTGTTTTAATTAGATTAAAATGCATATATTATATAAGTGTATATTCCGCAGTGGTCGCATTACTCAATCTTTGTGCTGGTCGGGGATGCTATAGTTTGGTATTAGAACTAAGTGAAGGGTCTGAGTAGTGGCATTTCCCAGGCCGGTTGGTGGTCGGGGACGTTACAAATTGGTATCAGAGATTTAAAGGCTAATTTGAGGTTGTGTTAGTGGCATTTCCCGGCCTGTTGCTGGCTGGGGATTTTACAAATTGGTATCAGAGCCATGGTTTCAGCACTGAGCCTGGATGGGCAATGTTAGTGGTAGTTGAAGAAAAAGTTTCGGAAAATAATTATTGTCGGAATGGACAAAATTCAATTTTAGATCCAAGGTTTTAACGTCGAACCTGGATGGGCTGGATAAGTGGTCAATGGACCCAAATTTTCAGGTGGAAATTGTTTCTGGAGGACCAATTTCGAACCCTAGAACCTTCCTGAGTGACAAGAAGTTACCTTCGCCATGTTACAAAGCTCAGGAGGAATAGTGGTATCGTAAAACCATGAAAAAAGTGGTGTTGGGCCGCAGAGTAATGTGGACCTTAGGATCTATTCGGGAGAAGGAGAATTCTTCAAAACCATCAGATCTGGTAATGTTGTGGGGCAATTAGTTGTGAATTCCTTTGGAAATCCGTAGAGTAACAGAGTCTATTCTTTGTTGTAGGATTTGTTCAGAAGAAAGGGAAATCCCTTACGACTGTTAGATCTAGGGAAGGTGTAGAGGAGTTGAACCGGAAGCCCTTTGGACTTCGCGAATTCAATGAAGTCTAATGCCAGAAACAAGAGAAGGGTTGAAGCCCGAAGCTTCGAAGTGGATCTACACCGTAGATCTAGAGAAGAGAGATCGACCATTGGATTAAGCCAATGTTAAAAGGTCAAATGTAGTAGTGAAGGGAAAAATCTCCTGAAGAGCCGAGGTAGTGAGTCATGATGATGTCACTTGGATGGATGTGGACACGTGGGATGTGTGCCATGTGTCAGTGGTTTTTGAACTCGTGGAAGGTTGAAATGACATTTTGAACGAGACGTGTGTCACCCATCTGAATGGGCCACGTATCAACCGCTAGTATTCCGCCATGTGGCTTTCCGTATGAGCATGGATAGTGGGGCCGAGGTTACATAATGTAGTTAAAGGTCGGAGGACCCACACTGGTGTTGGTCATGATACATCAAGATCGACAACCAGGAGGCATTGTGGGGACCCAAGTTGCATGGGAGTTAATTCTCCAAGGCGGCTTCGCAATCCAAACCAAGGTTACACCGAGGGGTTACGTGTTAGTGTCAGAATAATTGCGGGATGAAAGGTGGGTTGATCCAAACCATTGTTGCATGCCCCCGCAATTGGAAAACGTTAAGTGATGTGATGTAATGACGTCACCAAAGGTGATTGGGAATGTTCGGAGATTAATAGTTCGGATGTGTGGATGCGAGATCCTCCAAAGCTCTGAAATCCTGAAGACCCAGAAATCAGACACCTGAGGTTCCATAGTAAGTGTCAGCCATTGGTTGTTAGGTAGACGTGGACTGATGATCTACCCTACTTCACGACTTTAGTAATCAAAAACTCTGAGAGATTGTTGTGTGGTGCTTGGAAATATTTCGAAGTTGAAGGTCTAAGACCTGAGTAAGCGATTATTGATCTAACACTTGGTCAAGACCCATTGTCGCATGGATTGGGGACTGAGAGAAAGAGGCTAGTGCCTGAAAGTGATTACAGAGTAGAGAAGAGATCGGAAAGAAAATGAAATCTGAACGTTTTTTTAAATCATATTGGTTTGAATGCATAAACTGGTGAAGTATTGAATAAGTTTCAATTTTTTCTCTTCTTTGAGTTTTCGAGTGCAAGCAGTGCACATTGTTCTCAAGGAGTGCATTAACAGAGGTAATTTAACCTCAGAGAAGCTTAGTAGATATACCTTTGAACCTTCATCAGCGGAGGTGCAAGGATTGCATAGTAAGAACTCTATGGTTAGTTTAGAGAGAGATAGAGTCATTGAGAACTTTGTAGGGCTCTGTAAGGTGGGCATCGAGCGAGTGAAAGTGTGCAGAGAGATAACTCTTTGTTGAGTTTAGGGAGAAGAGTATCAAAGGAAGATACTCATAGACTTGTTGAAAACTTTGTAGAAAACGCTCAGCAAGGTGTGCTTACAGCAGAATGTTTCTAGGAGGGCACAAAGTTTTCCTTTGAAAGGAAACAGAAGGGTCAGTACCCTTAGGTGACTAAGTAATTAGAAAAGCTTAGAAGAGATAATGCAAGGAGTGCATAGGAGACAAAATCATTCTAAGTACTAAATCTCAGAAGAGATAACACTAACGAGAGTGAAGACGAGATCCAAGAGGTGAACTTGCAGGGGAAATGTCAAAGGCCGAAGACTTTGAACACTGACAAAATATTCCAAGGTGGAAGAATTCAAAAGATCAGGAGGAGGAGTGAAAACAACCATCATATCAGTTGTGGGGAGGATCCTAGACCATTAGATCAATGTCCAACAGAACAAAGGAAGTGCAGATGAGAGGAACAAATCCCATCCGTTGGATCTAAGCGTGAAGGACCAAAACCATTGGATCCAAAGGTAAGTGCATGAGACTTAACCCTTGTGTGCGCAAGAGAAGTGGAATTTTCAAAGTCCCGAAGTCCTGAAGTTATTTGGGGTCATCCATCGTCCAGGAGGACAGGTGGCATAAGATCCACAACTTTGGAAGTTTGCGGACAAGGAGGAGGAGAAACAACCGAAGTAGATATTGGTCATTGATCTAAAAGTAGATGCATTGCGCCAGATATGGAACTCCAGGTACGGAGCACTTCGGAGGAAAGAAGAGGATGAAAGCACCAAAGTCCCGAAGGAGATATCAATCATTGATCGAGGAGGAGGTTGAAGGACCATTGATCTGGTCTTGGTTGGAAAGAGTCAAAGTCCTGAAGCGAATCAAGGTCGTTGATTTAGAGAGGACGCGTGGCAGAAGATCTGTCACTCTGGGGAAATTGAATCTGAATATTTGTGTGTGTGGAGATGTGAGAACTCCCGAAGGACAAAGAGCTGGAGTTCATCATAACCATCCGATTTTTGAGGAGATGTGTCAATAAATCTTCCACTCCAGAAGATTGTCATACGAGGAAAAGTAGATAGTTGAGAGTTGAAACTCCCGAGGGTCGGAATCAACCGTAGTATTGATTTGGAAGGGAGATACATGTCGACAGATCATGTAGACCTAGGATCACATGTGGAAGGAGGGAAGAAGGTAGAAAATGGAGGATAGATAGCAGTCATTGATCACAGATCATCGCCTAGGAATTGGAGGTCAATGGACGAGTTGGATTACAGGGCCAAAACTTGCTCGAATGTTAAAAATCTGAGAGCGGGCCGCAATTTATACCACAGTTTTAACAAAAGTGATGCATGGCAGTTGGAGGTCAATTGTGGGGCGAAAAGAAGGTTGGAAAAAAACCACTCTTGCCCATGCCCTCAACCACATTTTTCCATGAGGTCATAGCCCAAAGTCATATGAAGTAAAGGGATAATGAAAAAGGGGCTAGCGCCTTAAACTTGGAGTTTTGGAAGCAAACAGGAATAATCTCACAAGTCTGTCAGGACTTGTGCCTAAATAAGGAAAGGGGACCTGTGTAATATTAATAGGGGTCTATGTAATATTAATAGGGCTCTAGCAAAGGCTCTAAGAATCAATCTGACTCAGCATTTGAAAAGATCCTTTGACCGGGAGGTCAGCAGACCCTGTTGAGGTAGGGGCACCGCGTAGAAAGTGCTCAGGGCATAAATAGTCATGTACAATGATCACAGTGAGAGAAAAAGAAGATTCAAGAATCTAATAAGAACTATAGAATTCTGGGATCAAAAATGAAAAGTTTTATAGGGAGAAAGAAGTTGTTGTAATTTCTATCGCATCAAGTCTGTAACGACTTGTTGGGTCAGCCAGAGGAAAGAATGTTTGCATGTTTGCAAGTGTTGTTGGTGATGTTGTTGCATAAGGAGGGAAGAAATAGAGAGCTGAAGTGTTGGTTATAAGTTTGATAAAAGAAGCATGGAAGCTTCTACTGTCATCAGACATTCAGGTAGTATAAAATTTATTAATGGCAGTCATGCAGGTATGAGTTTTATTACTCTTTTTGCATAATTGTTGAAAGGAAATTTAGGTAATAATTTCCTCAACCAGAGTTATTTTTATAAAATCACATGATTATATTATTGAATGTATACTTGGATGTGGTAAAGGCTGGAGACCTTTATTAATTCAAATCTTTTGAATGCACACACTCACATAGTAGAATGTTATGTTAATTTGGTTATGGGGTAATAACAAAAGAATTAAAAGATAAGAACTTGTTATAGGAATGAATGCCAGTAATCTAGTCATGTATGAGACTAGGACAGGGTTGGATATGGCAAGGTACGGATATGGAAAGGTTATGAGCCACACAGGTACTAAAATTTTTCTACCTTTAAATAAAACTTGGACTGCAACCTTTTTGCTAACACTAATGAACACCACAGAATTATATTCTTGGTGTAGTGTTTGGGTCAAAAAGGAAGGCATCCAATTAATTGGGAAGACAATAGGAAGTGTGTGGAGAATGTGTCAACACATTGGCCGGAATTCCAACTTATGGATGGTGAGATACATGACTTAGATGAAGAGCATTATGTAATTCAATGCAAGGTGCACTGAATCAGTATGCACTGAGAATTGCACTCATGCATAGTAAGTGATAGAATTGTATACTAAATGCAATGGCTGAATGAGTTTTGTAAGTACATGCATATATATTATTGCATGGAAATAATTGTTACTAACAACTGAAATGTTGTGAACTCACGAAGCTGGGGACATTTTAGGAGTTGTTATACATTGCAACAAGAAAATTGCAAGTCAAGTAGTCACATGAGCATTGACAACAGGAAATTTTCTTGTTCAGAAAAAGAAGTAATGAACTTACAGATATTACTGTGAACATGCATATGCATAGAATGATGAGTCATTCTATTTTATTAAATTATTTGGTAATTATGATTGAATTTCTAGATGCAAGCAATTCTAAATTCACTGCATATGGTTCTGTACATATTGCAATTGAATTATGATGTATAGGAAATACTTACAATTGTTGGCAGTATGCAAGATGAATCCTTAGAAGAAAATGGTATACAGTTTGGTTCTTGTGGAAAACCACAAGGAAGGTTGCAACCTTAATATGGAAACAACCAAGAAGAATTATGAAATGGAATTTCATGTTTTGGGGAAAAAGTTGAATTCCCTTTTGAACTAAGTTTGAGTTCCTAAATGAATTAATTTATGTTTCCTCATGATAAATGCATGTGGGCAATGCAGATGAGATGATGTTGATTAAAGTGGAATGTTGACTACAAAGAGTAGCTCGAGAAGATGTTGATTGGGAATATCTGAGGGAAGTTGGAACTCCGAGAGCCACAATGCTCTGAGACTTTCTGAGTTAGCCTCTTGTTGAAGCCCAAGGAAAGGGAGGTGTAGCAACCAATGGATTGTGTGACAGTGAAGGTGAAAACTCTTGGGGTGGGGTAGGCATGTGGGGAAGGAGAGACCATTGGTTGGAGTGTTGCTGAGGTTTGGTACCTTGGCCTAGACCATGTTGATATGGAGGTCTTCTCAATCAAAAGATAGGTACAATTCTCTATTTATTGTATGTTGTGTATATTTTATACAGGTTATAATGTTATTAGAATTGCCTGTATATACATATATATACATTGCATATATGCTTGCATTACCTGCATCCATGACTGTACATAATGTGTTTCATGTTTCATTGCTTAAAAAATATATACTTGATGCTATTCATGTTATTGATTGGAATGTGATTCAGGTAGAGAAATAAGGTGTCTTCCAAGTGCATCCGGTGTGCATATTGGACCAGAAGAGAAAACATCTCTAGAATCGGTCCATAGGGCTTGTAAAGGTCCAGTGGACCTGGTACGATCCTGAGGACATGACATGGGAGAATGAGGATGCTATGCGGGTAGAATACCTGCATCTCTTTGAATATTTTAGAAGTCTTGTTGATGTTGTGTAAAGAGTTGCATTAAGGACAGTGAAAAAATAAGGGGAGGGGATTGTAATATCCCCAAGGACGAACCCCGGTTGTATTTATAAATTCTAAACATGTTTTGTAGGTTGGTGAACCGAGTGTTGATAAGCTGGTGGGATTATGTGTTTATTAGGCCGGAGAGCCTAAGTGTTAAAGGCTAAGAGCTTGATTTTGTATATGTAACTATGAAGATCATTAATAAAATATAAACATCATTGCGTGCAGACCAACCATGAAGAAAGAGTTATGGGGGACTAAGCTTCCACAAGGTTGGGAAAGGGAGGAGGCTAAACTGGACATGCTGAGTGTTGAGTGTTTTTATCCTAAGTCCTGGGAGAGGCAACATGTGAAAAAGGAAACACATGCATATCCACGAAGACAAGTGTCAACCTGGGCGCATGCAGTTAAAACTAATGAGTCGGACATGTTGGGGGTCATTCTTTCATTTTGTCATCCTCCACCTAAGTTCGTTGGGATCGGGGGCGTCTGAACCCATTTTTCCTCTATGTCTACATTTTCTTACCCATGCATAGGGAAGCAAACCCTCACGAGAAGGTTGTTCGTTCGAACATTCTCCCATTCTCTACCTAAACTTGAGACCTCCATCATCAACCTCTGTGTTTTGATTCCTTGTCACGCACACTGAACTAGTGGAAAACTTGTGTATTAAGCCGTGTCTCCTGTGAATTTCGAGCACCTTGTAAATTTCTAAACCCATTTTTCCTTTGCGTATGCATTTTATTAACTGCACACAGGGAAGGAAACCCTCACGGGAAGGTTGTTCATTCGACCATTATCCCATCCTCCGCCTGAACCCGAGACCTCCATCATCGACCTTTGTGTTTTGATTCCTTGTCATGCAACCTGAACCAGTGGAAAACTTGTGGACTGAGTCGTGTCTCCTGTGAAGTCTGAGCACCCTATAAATGTTTGAACCGTGCTATGTCTTAGTGTGGACTGTTGTCGTTTTTGGATTTCCACACCCAAATTCTTGTTGTTGTTGTCACTGTGAGTTAACTGAATTACTATTGTTATTGTTGTTATCCTCACCTTGTGGGAATTGAGTTGAAACTGGTTGAATAAGCATGTTTTTAGGCCCATGGTAGAAGAGGCAGGTTGTCAAGCCTACAATCATCTCTCTCTAGGTGAGAGAGTTTGCTAGGAAGTGGTTTTCTCCTAGAGAGAGTCCAGCACCAGCTACAGAGCTCTGAAAATTCCTGATCCAGCCTATTGCTGAGACCCGGAGAGGGAGGTGAAGCAACCAATGTGTTGTTCTTGTGAAGGTGTATACTCTTGGGTTGAACATGCATGTGGGGAATGAGAGTTCATGAGTAGTGGGCGTAAGAAGGCTCCTAGAGATAATCCTTTCGGTTGCTCTGTGTAGTTTTCTTGTAACCTCAGCCTAGTCTAGGATTCCCTTTCCCTAGGTGGAGCTTGGTCCCAGCTCGGGGGTGATGCACTATTGACCATGATGAGCAGTGTGGTCTAAGGCTGGGAGGTTCGTGGAAAGTCTACATATAGTTGGTGGTGTTACTCCAATTGAAAATATAAGTATCATTCTGTGCTTAATTTATCTGTTATGCATGTCTGTGATGCTTGAATGTCATCATGTATTCCGTTGCATATATGAACTACTATTAATTCCATTAATTTTGTATGGTAGCAATAATTATGTGATTATTCTGATTAAGCATTCTAATTTGATTAAAATGCATATATTATATAAGTGTATATTCTGAAGTGGTAGCATTATCCGGTCTCTATGTTGGCTGGGGATGCTACAGTTTGGCATCCAAACTAAGTGAAGGGTCTAAGTAGTGGCGTTTCCTAGGCTGGTTGGTGGTCGAGGACGTTACAAATTGGTATCAGAGCTTTAAAGGCTAACTTGAGGTTGTGTTAGTGTCATTGCCTGGCATGTTGGTGGTTGGGGATGTTACAAATGGTCAAAGGCCGAAGCCTTTGAACACTGACAAAATCTTCCAAGGAAATAAAAGTCAAAAGATCGGGAGGAGGAGCAACAAAAATCGTTAGATCGGTTGTGAGGAAGAAGTATGGACCATCAGATCTAGAAGGGAACATGGTGACAGATCGTGAACTCTAGGAGAACGCAAAGGACAAAAGTTTGAAATCGTCAAAGCCCAAACAACCGAAGCAGCTGGGAACTGTTGATCTGGGTTGGACAGATGTCACTAGATCGCGAACTTCAAAGAATCATACTCTGGGGTTTTTGTGAAGTTGTGTTTCAGGATGTCCCAAAGCGCCAAAGCCCAAAACGTATAAGGTCCATTCATCCAAAGGAAGGAATGTGGATCATTGATATGCAAGGAGACACGTGAAGGATGAAGACTCACTCTATTGGACAGTCGTTGATCTGAAAGTGGACGCATGACACCATATCTGAAACTCCGGGTATGAAGCACTCTGGAAATAAGCAGAGGGTGAAAGCACCGAAGTCCCGAAGGAGATCTCGATCGTTGATCGAGGAGGAGGTTGAAGGACCATTGATCTAGTCTTGGTCAGAAAGAACCAAAGTCCCGAAGAGAATCAAGGTCATTTAGTTAGAGAGGATGAGTGGCAGAAGATCTGTTACTCTAGGGAAATTCACTCTGGAGATTTGTGTGTGTGGAGACGTGAGAACTCCCGAAGGCCGGAGAGCCAGAGTTCATCAGAACCATCCAATTGTTGAGGACAAGTGTCATTATATCTTCCACTCCAGAATATTGTCATACGGGGAAAATCAGATAGTTGAGAATTGAAACTCCCAAGGGCCGGAGAGTCAGAATCAACTGTAGTCATTGCTTTGGAAGGGATCTATGTCTCGACAGATCATGTAGATCTAGGATCGCATGTGGAAGGAGGAAAGAAGGTAGAAAAGGGGAGATAGATAGCAGTCGTTGATCATGGATCATTTCCAAGGTACTGGAGATCGACAGACAAGCTGGATTGCAGGGCCAGAACTTGCTCGGATGTTAAAAATCTGAGAGCGGGCCATAATTTATACCATGTTTTTAACAAAGTGATACATGACAGATGAAGGTGAATTGCGGGGTGAAAAGTGGGTTGGCCTAAAACCACTCTTTCCCATGCCCGCAATCACAGTTTTCCATGAGGTCATAGCCTAGGGTCATATGAAGGAAAGGGCTAATGAAAAAGGGGCTAGCACCAAAAACTTGGAGTTTTGGAAGCGTGCAGGAATAGCCCACGAGTCTGACAGGACCTGCACCTAAAGGAGAAAAGGGGGTTTGTGTATAATTGTTTTGGGTTCAATCACAATCCCAAAGAGTCAATCTGACTCAGCATTTTGAAATATCCTTTGACCGGGAGGTCAACAGACCCCGCTGAGGTGGAGGCACTGCGTCGAAAGTGCTAGGGGCAGAAATAGTCATGTACTATGACTACAATGAGAGAACAAGAAGATTAAGGAATCCAGGAAGAATTGTAGACTTCTGGGATCAACAAGGAAGAATTTTATAGGGAGAAAGAAGTTGTTGCAATTTCTGTGACAACAAGTCTGTTACGGCTTGTTGGGTCAGCTAGAGGAAACAATTCTTTCATGTTTGCAAGTGTTGTTGGTGATGTTGTTGCAAAGGAGGGAAGAAATAGAGAGTTGAAGTGTTGGTTATAAGTTTGATAAAATAAGCATGAAAGCTTCTACTTCCATCAGACATTCAGGTAGTATAAAATTTATTAATGGCAGTCATGCAGGTATGAGTTTTTATTACTCTTTTTTCATAATTGTTGAAAGGAAATTTAAGTAAGAATTTCCTCAGCCAAAGTTATTTTATAAAATCACATGATTATTATTGAATTCTTACCAGTGGAGGTGGTGAAGGATGGAGGCCTATATTAATTCAAATCTTTTTAGCTTCTGAATGCACACACTGACATATTAGAATGTCATGTTAATTTGGTTATGGGGTAATAACCAAAGAATTAAAAGATAAGAACTAGTTATAGGAATGAATGCCAGTAAGAAAGTCATGTATAAGACTAGGACATGGTTGTATATGGCAAGGTATGGATATGGAAAGGTTATGAGCCACACAGGTACTAAAAGCTTCCTACCTTTAAATAAAACTTGGACTGCAACCTTTTTGCTAACACTAATGAACACCACATAATTATATTCTTGGTGTAGTGTTCGGGTCGAAAATGAAGGCATCCAATTAATTGGGAATACAATAGGAAGTGTGTGGAGAATGTGTCAACACATTGGCCAGAATTCCAACTCATGGATGGTGAGATGCATGACTGAGATAAAGAGCATTATGTAATTCAATGCAAGGTGCACTAAATAAGTATGCATGGAGAATTGCACTCATGCATAGTAAGTGATAGAATTGTATACTAAATGCAATGGTTGAATATGTTTTGTAAGTACATGCATATATATTATTGCATGGAAATAATTTTTATTAACAACTGAAATGTTGTTAACTCATGAAGTTGAGGACATTTCAGGGAGGTGTTAGACTTTGCAACAGAAAAGTTGCAAGTCAAGTAGTCACATGAGAATTAACTATAGGAAATATTCTTGTTTACAAAAAGAAATAATGAACTTACATTATTAATTATGAACATGCATATGCATAGAATGACAAGTCATTCTATTTTATTAAATTGTTTGGTAATTATGATTGAATTGCTAGATGTAGACAATTCTAAGTTCACTGCATATGGTTCTATACATATTGCAATTGAATTATGATGCACAGGAAATAATGACAATTGTTGGTAGTATGAAAGATGAAGCATTACAGGAAAAAGGGTATGTAGTTTGGTGCCTATGGAAAACCACAAGGATGGTTGCATTCATAATACGGAAACAACCAAGATGAATTTTGAAATAGAATTTCATGTTTTGGGGGAAAATTTGAATTCCCTTTTGAACTAATTGGAGTTCCTAAATGAATTCTTTCATGTGTTCTCATGATAACTACATGTGGGTGATGTAGATGAGATGATGTTGATTAAAGTGGAATGTTGACTACAAAGAGTAGCTCGGGGAAGATTCCGATTGGAGACCTCTGAGGGTAGTTGGAACTCTTCGAGCCACGATGCTCTAAGACTTCTGGTTCGGCTTGTTGCTAAATCCCAAGGAAAGGGAGGTGTAACAGTCGATGGAATGTGTGACAGTGAAGGTGCACACTCCTAGGGTGGGACAGGCATATGGGGAAGAGAGACCATTGGTTGGAGTGTTGTTGGGGATTGGTACCTTGGCCTAGACCATGTTGATATGGAAGTCTTCTTAATCAAAAGATAACTATCAATTCTCTATTCATTGTATGCTATGTATCTCTTAATTCATATACAGGTTACAATGTTATTAGAATTGCATGTATATATATTGCATGTATGTTCTAATGTTGCTTTTGAATGAATAGGTGTACGAGCAAAGTGTTTAGTATGTGGATTCATAACACTTTTGAGAGTTTATCAATGGCTGAAACATCATGGATCCACAACCATTCGGTGCTTTCAATGAGGTTTAATTGAAGCATGTAATAAGGAACAATAATCTGAATGCTTTCCTGAAGCAACTCTATGGAATTGAGCAATTGAGTTTCAGCTATAGTATGGATACCAAAATTGGTGCTTGAAAGTAAAGTTGGATAATGGGCTTCCAATAGTTAAAGTTTGGAGCTTTTGAAGAATTTTTTAATTATATATGTATAAGTAAGTTGCACTGAGGACAGTGAAAAAATAAGGGGAGGGGATTGTAATACCCCAAGGAAGAGCCCCAATTATATCTATGTATTGTAAACATGTTTTGTAGATTGGTGAGTTGAGCAATTGTAAGATGGTAAGCTTACATACAAGTAGGCCGGAGAGCCTAGGTGTTAAAGGCCAGGAGCCTGTTTTGTACATGTAATTATGCACTTTGTTAATATAAAAACATCATTACGTGTAGACCGACCATGAAGAAAGAGTGATGGGGGACTAAGTTTCCAGAAGGTTGGGAAAGGAAGGAGGCTAAGTGTTTGGGCCTAGGAGCTAAGCTAGTGGGGCTTACCTCTAAAGGAGATAATAATTTATTATTATTCCCTAAAAGGCTAAGGTGGTCAATTGACCAAGTGTTTTCCTAAGTTCCTAGAAAGGGAAGATATGCAAAATGGAGTGCATGCAGCTCCAAGAAGATAGGTGTCGACCTGGGCGCATGAAATTAAAGATGAAGAAGTCAGTCGTGTTGGGGGTTCTCTCTCTCATTTTTTCATCCTCCGCCTGAGTTCGCGGGGATATGGGGTGTCTGAACCGTTTTTCCTCTACGCTTGCCTCTGTATACCCATGCACAATGAAGGAAACCCTCACAGGAAGGTTGTTCGTTATCCATTATCCCATCCTACGTCTGAACCCAGTGAGAACCCATGGACTGAGTCGTGTCTTCTGTGAAGCCCAAGCACCCCATATCTGTTTGTGTTGTGTGTGTCATAATTGTTGGTTGTTGTGGCCATGTTGTTTCTCGGTTGAGTGCGGTTTGCTGCCATCATTTGTTCCTTACTGAGCCTTATTGTTGTCCTCCTTGTTCTAGAACGAGTTGAAGAAGCAGGTTGTCAGGCCTGTGTGCAACACTCTCTCCAGGTGAGGGAGGTGGTTGTGGTTGAAGAGAAAGGTTTTCAGGCATGTGGGAATCTCTCTCCAGGTGAGAGAGTGTGTTGTGGAAGTGATTTCTCCTGGAAGGGGTCCCATAGCTGTTACAGAGCTCTGAGAATTTTGGTTCGGACTTTTCTTGAATCCCAAGGCAAAGGAGGTGAAGCAGCCAATGGAATCTGTGACAATGAAGGTGTATACTCCTGGGGTGGGACAGGCATGTGAGGAATGAGATTCTGTGAACAGTGAGCACAAGTGGATTCTGGGAGAGAATCCTTCCTCTTTAATTATGTGTCTTCCCTATTGACCTTGCCTAGCCTAGGATTCCCTTGCCCTGGGTGGAGCTTAGTCCTAGCTCGGGGGTGACCCACTGCTAAGTGTGATGAGCAATGTGGTTTATGGATGGGAGGTTCGTGGAAGGTCAACACGTAGTTTGTGGTGTTATTCCAGTTGAAAGATAAGTATCATTTATGTGCTTAATTTTATGTTATGCATGCCTATGATTCTTGAATGTTATCATGTATTTTGTTTCATATATGAATTATTGTCTATTACACATGAATCTGTATGGTAGCAGTAACTCTGTGTTATGTGTTTTATTTCGATTAAAATGAATGTTATATATTTATATGTGAATGCTTCATGTGGTAGCATTAATGGTCAGGGATGTTACATTTTGGTATCGTAGCTAAGTCAGAGCTGAGTAGTGGTATTGACGGTATTGTTGGAAGGCCAAGGATGTTACATCATCCATTAGATTCAAAATTATAGTCATAATTAAATAGATTCTCTGCAGATCGTTGCAATATATTTCATTTGTTAAAAACAAAAGTTTAATAATAGATACATTGTTGGGGGGAAAATAACTCATTATCATTCCTTTCATGTTTAAGGAACATATTATTAAACAATTGTCAAATTGACATATCAAATCTTAATAAATAAAAAATGAAAAATAGTCATTGGAAAGTTACCAAAATTCTTCACTAGTTTTTCTTTTACTGTAAAGTGAAATTCTAAATAAAAAAATACTTTTGTAGGCCGAAAGTTGAAGAACTTGTGAAAATATAGTTTTTTTTCTCATTAAAGTAGAAAAATAGACACCCATATTCATGATTTCTCCCAGAGGAAAATTGCCAATGCGTTCTACAGAAAGGTCTATGGTTCTGGGGAAAATATGGTATTTCCATGCAAAGATAGTTCCTTGATTTCAACCTACTAACTATGACTGCTATGACTACACTAATATGGGTAAGACTCCCCAATTTACCTTTGAACTTTTATACTCAATCTTTTTTACCTACCCTGGGCAATGTGTTAGGTAGGTTTATGAAGATTGAAATAGACCAGATAATGAATGGATTTGTAACCTTCGCCCACATATGCATTGAAATCAACCTCATTGAAGAGCTACCATTTAGAATTATTATAGATTGGACTAAGGATGATCCTTACATGCAACTAGTCGATTATGAGAAGACTGCCTTCAAGTGTCCCTCCTGTCAGCAAAGATGGAACCTTCAGACAACATTTCCTTTATCCCCAACCCCATCCTCATCCCCTAGAGCACGGAAAAGGGCTAATGGTTTGCAAGACCCTAAAAATTTCAAAAGTCACTCGAACACTTCATCTAACAACAAGCGGCATCACAAAGATGCCCCAACTCCTCTGCCTTCTACAAAACCATAGTAGTCTCCGACAAATGTGCAACAACCAACCGAAGACCCAAAACACCAGCCTTTTGCTTCAACACAACATCCTGAAGCTTCGAAAATTTTGACTCTAAATCCTACAGTTCAACCTTTGCACACTCCCCTCGAAAATGATGAATAAAATGACATAATCATGGCCACAACCTCGATCTCAGGGACTCATAAACCTCCTCATGAATAGAATAATTCAGACAGTGACAAGAAAGCACCCTTAGCTTCTGTAGCTCAAGATTTCGGCATTTCCTTAAACCATCTGGCTTTGGTGGTGAAGGCTATTGAGACTATCAGCTCCTTTGGTTGGATTGATGTTCGTAAGAAAAAAGAAAGAAAGGATCCTCTCCGACTAACACAATGACCCGACCCTTTCTCCTTATCTTGTAATGTTTCATCTTGTTATGCCCGTGGACTCAGTGTGACTCTCTTTTAGCATCGATTAGTCTCTAATGCTCCCTTATTCTATTTTTATGGGGTCTTTTTTTATCAACAAATCTATGTATCACTTTGTAATTTTTTCTTCATCTAATTTATTTAAAAAAAACTTAAACTATCTTATAAAAAATATTAATTCTATTCATTTTAATTTTAAATAATTATTAATAACTACAAAATGATCCTTTTTAATTACATATATTAATTGAAGTTTTTAAAGTGAGAATTATCAATGACATATTTAATTAGATAGGACTCTATATTATTGGAATTCAATGGATTTATTTAATGGAGCATTGATTGTATGGTCATAATTTAAAGATGTTGGTATATTCTTGTATTAAACGACATATCCAACATTAAACCCTTTGCATATATCGAACTGAATTTCTTTTACTATTTTTTTCTTTACTTCTTCACATTTACTTAATACAATTAATAATTTACTATTTAAATTACCATTTAACAAACAAACCATTTAACAAATTATTTACATTAAAATTTAATGTATTAATAGTAATTTAATATATTAAAATAATAAAGTGTATTACTTTATTATTTTAAATTTAAATAAATATTATTATAAACATTATTATAATTTATTATAATTTTATTATAATAAATCAATATTAAATATAAACATTAAATGAAAGATTAGTAATGAATTATTTTATAGTCCTCAAGGTGCAGGACACTTGGTGACAGAGTGTGTCGTTAAGGCACTTTGTGATATTAAGTCATCAGTTTGAAACTTTCGGGGACAAAAAATCCATCCATCTTAAGGGTTGGTGTGGCTCAGGCTGGGTGCGATCCCCAGGTGATTTTGATGACTAAGATGTCCCTGAGTCGCAGTTTCTCAAGCCACAAACTAGAAAACAATAAAAAAATGAATTGTTTTATAAAGTTTATTTAATAATGTTTATAAAAGTAATAAAGTATATTACTTTAAAATATTATTATAAAGTTCCCCGGATGGGGAGACACATCGCCAACATGCACATCACTGACTTAAATACAACTGTCGCCACCCTCACATCCATTTCTCGTAGGATGGGCAACATTCAAGGCTCATACGATCAAGAAACACAACTCTCTCACTCTGGTTTAATGGCTCCTTCAGTTCAACAAGGTTGGAAGATGGTGATGGGTACGGGAGGCACGCGCAAGGTCTCTTCATCTCCTCTGACGCCCCTCCATTTACTCTAGGCTTGTTATGGTTCTCACTATTCGACTCTGGTTCAGTTCTTGTGTTTTGGCTCCAGTCATTCTCCCCTTCCCTCTGCAATTTCTCTGCTCGCTCAGAGTCTATATTGAATCCATGATCGTGACTTGGGATCACGAGAAACCCAAGAGAGGGCCATCTTATTACAACTACACTTCCAGAAAGGAAGGCTTCACCACTTCACCTAGGCACCTTTAACCTCTCTGGTTCGTCGGGACATGGGGGAATGACGAGCCTCCAATGGCCTTTGTAGAAGAATAGATCCTTGCAGAGCCGATTAACATCCAGTCGACCTCCCTTTTGTACATTGTTACAGACCCCCATGACCCACCCAACACTAGCCATTGCTTCCCTGTTGTAGTTGGTATCTCAGACTGGGAAACATGCACAATTTAGGAATAAATATCGTTGAATGAATTCCTAATGGAGACCCCCCACCTCCCTCCACAACTCCGGACTGGGAATCGTGCTCCACTTGTTTCCTCTCGCCAAAACATTTGGAACTCATCTTCAAGATGCACAGGGACATGTAGGAACATCTACATAGCCACACCCTGCTCAATAGTCGTCTTAGCATATGGTATGATGCTTTCTCGGGCTTGCAGAGTCAACAATAGTGCCCAACGTATGCACAACCATTCATGTTCACTCCCATTGGTGGAACTCACGATGGCACATGCTTCACTAGTTCATCCACTGCTTAGTTTTTTCCTTTTATCTCTATGCACTGTATTTGCAAAAAAATTGTAGGAGTTTGCATTTCATATTCGGGTTTCTCTATTCTTGTTGGATGGTTTAGATATTAAAATTCACATCCACCTACTCTAATTTCCATTTGTTTGACGAAATAAGTGGCAATTTTTTTCTTTAATCCAAACAACATATCACAAAGCCACCTATTCTAGTTTCTACTTGTCTAACAGAATAGGCAACAGATTTCTAGATATTATTATATTATATACGAATATGATAGAATTTTGAGGAAATAAAAAAAAAAAAAATTACAAAAAATATATATAGTATTATAAAATTATTATTTTTATTAAAAAAACATTATTATAAACATTATTGAATAAACTTT
>JZKD02S1578351.1:723821-750275 GCA_000966675.3 Picea glauca
TATAAATTAAGTGAAAAACTTTATTATTTAAAAAATTAATAATTTAAGAAAAAAAGTATTTTAAAAACTAAAAATAAATTACAATAGATTCATAAGTTATATTCTCACCATAATAGAACAAGAAGATTGTAAGTAAGTTTAGAGGATGACCAAATATATTGGATGTAACCCAATAGGATATTAGGATATGAGAGAATATAGATGTTAAATGAAATGTGCTCTTCATAATTCTCAAGTAGTTAGGTTAATAAGTTGAGAAACAAAAATCTTTCCCGAGGCAATAAGAACTCGGGAGAGGGACTCAGGGCCATTATCCCCTCCGACGGCCTCTTCTTGTTCTTGGTTTTTTCCCGACCTGATTTTTATCTCTTCCCGTGCCCACAAGTTTCCTTCTACCACTCTTGTTCCCGTCTTTTCCTTCCTTTCCCGGCCCTTCTCTCTCGGCGGCTTTACAACTCGATTTTCTCGTTTGGAGTGGAGAGATGGCCTCCTTGCAGGACGACGAAGTTGATTATGATTATGAGTAGATCCCTGCGTCAGGCATATCCTCTCTGTTGCAGGAAGAATTTCTAGAGCTCCGAGCCCCTTTATCTCTGCATCACCACGTGGATTCTAAACAGAAAGTTGGTAAATTAGGCCTAGATCTCGAGCATGTTGAAGATCGTAAGTGAAGGATGCGAAAGTCCAGGCGCATGCACATTCCCTTGTGTGTCACAGAGGTAACAGTCTGTTTCCCTCCAGGCAGTCTCTCGACGTCTCTTCGCCCTCTTTTTGCTCTAAGGAATGGTTTCATCACCGGATTAGAGATGAGCTTCACAGGGTCTGAGGTCAGGTTTCCTTAGGCTCTTTCTCATCAACATAACTCAAAGTTTATTTGGGAGAAGGATTGTGTAGTTAAAATGGTGGTGGGGGTGGATATCCCCATTTCAGAGGTGTCTCAGTATGCTGCTAAATTGTTAGTAGGACGTTTTAATGGTAAAACCACTGGGGATAAGGATCTTCATAATTGGATGGGGAAAGAATGGATGTCGGTCTTGGGCTATCTACCAGAAGCCCATGTATTACCCCGCGGGTGGTACTCCTTTCCTCTGCATTCCAAGGATGACTGCAAAGTGATCCTGAATAAAGGTGGGTCTTAGGGAATGTCGGGGCTCATGTTGAAGTTCTTGACTTTGGATTTCGATCCAGTCCATGAGCCAGTCTCACGCATGAAAGTTTAGGCCATTGTTCTCGGACTGCCCTCAGTTTTTTGGTTAAGCGATGCGCTGGAGGTGATTGGAAATAAGCCAGGATCCTTCGTGGGTTTTGATCCCAATTGGGCTTCTAAGAAAGACGAAAGATGGGCTTGGATTCATGTGGAGGTTGATGTTCGAGAGGGTCTAGTAGGGAGTATTGATATTGTGTTAGGTGATTGGACATGGCATAAAAGGGTGGATTACTGGAAACTCCCCTTTCACTGCCCTGGCATTTGACATTTGAGAGAACAATGTAAAAACATGGTTCCTTCTGTTAATTCCTTGTTTAAGGTTTGGCGCAATAAAAAAACATCAGGAATAAAGTCTCATATGGATGTGGTTATGGTACAAGGAAAGACAGATTTTGTCTCCATCAATCTAGAAAATGAGGTTAGTTCATGTGCAACTGTGGGGCATTTGTCTATTCATTCTTCGAATAAAGGTGTGAAAGCTGATAAAGAGTTCTCTGTTCTTTCTTCTTTTAATCTGTTGAATGGTATTTTTTTGTTGCTGGTGGTGAAGTCCCTTCCTCACCACGCTCCTCTTCTCCTATTCCTAGTTCCCTGGTTTTCCCTATTGGAGAGGTTCCTCCAACCCTTGTGGTCTCCTTGATAAAGGAAGTGTCAACAGTCCCCCCAAGATACAGTGGATGCCTCTCTGAATTTATCGCTCCCTCCTGTTCCCCCTTTTTGTTTCCCCTTCCCCGATCCTTGGTTTGGTTTCCTGAGAGAACTCCCCGTAGCCCCCTTGTGCCCCCTCCCCTCATCCCAGTATCCCTTCTTCCCCTCTAGCCGAAAGATATGCTCTTCGGTCTAAGGGATGTCCTAATGGGCCTGCTCTTTCCAAAGGAGGTCTAGCTTTGGTTCCCCTTCCAGTCTCTCAGCCAGGGAGAATGTCGAGTTTGTGGAAAGCTAAGGAGAAGGTGGTTGTAGAGGTCCGTAAGGGAACCCAATCCACTATTTCGAGGGCCCTTAGAGAGGGGAGCACCCTACCCTCCCTCACAAATGATTATACTCTCCTTTAATTGTAGAGGGGTTGGGGGTTCCCCTAAAAAGACCTCCCTCAAAAGGCTCCTCCTGATCCTTAGGCCCAACGTAGTCATGCTATAGGAAACAATGTGTTGGGGTTATCTTGTCATGAAGTTGGTGGGTTCTTGGTTAAAGAATTGATCCTTTAGTGCGGTTGATGCTGATGGTATGTCTAGAGGTCTTCTTCTAGGTTGGAGCCCATATTTTAAGGCCCTCCATTCCTTGTCCCATCGGTTGTCCATTTCAATCAAGCTTAAACATAAAAATGATTATTTTTCCTTTACTGCGATAAATTATGAGACAATCCCTTTCTGGGAAGAGTTGTCCTCTATAAGTGTGTTCCATGATCCCATTATGGTGATAGGTGGTGACCTAAACTTTACTCTCTCCCTTAGAGAGGTATGGGGACCAAACCCGAGAGAAGACTACTAGATTGGCTTATTTTGCTCTTTTCTTGAAAATAATAGTTTGGTTGATGTCGAGCCGACCAAACTCTCTCCTACCTGGAGAAACTTCAGAATTGGTAGTAATGAGGTGGCTAAAAGATTGGATAGATTTTTCATCACTGAGTTGTTTTTGAAAATGGGCTTCATATTCAAAGCATTTGTGGAGGAAGGAGGAATTTATGACCATAGATCGATTTCATTTCTTTGGAAATCATGGTCAGAGGCTCCCCCTACCCCCTTGAATATTAGTCAGGTATGGTTGGAGGATGAATATTTTAGGAAATTGGTGTGATCTAACTGGGTCATTTCTTTGGAGTGCGTGGTCTATTTCCTCCTCCGCAATGGGCTTGTTCAGGTTGTTATTTTTTTCTTCTGTTACCAGGTGGGGGATATGCTGGATTATCTTTTGTATGGCCTCCGTTCTATGTTGGTTAGGTTCCTGGGCTATCACATGGAAGTGGTTTACCAGAGTTGTTTTGATGTCCTTATGTGATTCTCTCTCTATTCCATCCTAGTCCCTAATCTTCAGGACTTTTTTATGGGCTCTTCTGGCCATGGTTGTTCTATGAAAAAACTTGGTGTTTCGTTCTTCTTCCTTTAGCCATCTGATCTAGGACTTTTTTCACCAAAGAGTTTCTTCTTGTTGGCAACGCTCTTCCCATTCCTGGGTCATTTGGATCTCTTCCTTTTTCCGCTCCTCATTGTAGCCCTCCGAAATGCAGGTTTCCTGGAGTTTTTTCATTTTTTCTTCAATGTTGTTATTCTCTTGGTTTGTATTCCCAAAAGTTTCATTGTTCCACTCCTTGAGCCTATATTTGATATGTTTTAGTTTCTTATAGAGTTTGAACATCCTTGTCCCTTGCTCTGGTTGCTCCTCATGCCACCACTGTTTGATTCTTTCTTTGAAAGTCGGGTGTTCAATCCAAAATTTCTCAAATCTAAAAGGTATGTTCTTTGGTGTGGTTTGGAAGCCTACTTCCAGTTGCACTGGCCAGTGATCAAATCCCCCCCATGGAAGGATGTTGCAGTCTAAGGTTAGCCCCTACATAATGATTGAATCTGACACTAGGAATCTATCGAGTCTTGTTGCTACCTGCTGCTGGCTCATTCGCTTATTGTTCCAGGTGAACCGACCATTATTGGTTTTCAGATCTACCATCTCCGTCATGTCTATGAATTTTGAGACCTCCTCCGCATCTCTATCCAATCTTCTTGTACCTCCTTTTTTCTCCGCACGTGACATGATGATGTTGAAATCCCCGGCTAGTATCCATTGGAGGTTGTTGGCTCATTTTTTAAGATCCTCTAGGTCTCTTAGCATTCTTCTCATATCCTCTGACACCTGGGGTCCATACACATTAGTGCATAAAATCACCTCTGTGTTCCCAATGAGTTGCATGCGGATCGTAAGGGTATGCCTTGTCGCTTCGACTGCTATTAGTCTTAGTACTTGTGGGTTCCACAGGGTGAGGATACCTCCTGCCATCTATTGGTCCCCAATAGCCACCATCTTGTACTTGCGCCATTGTTGTTGACTAATTTTTTCCATTATGTCTATATTACACTTGGTCTCTTGAATAAAACATAGATTCGGTTGTTCCTGTTTTAGTCTATTTCTAAGAATTCATTGCTTTCTTGGGTTGTTTAGGCCTCTTATATTCCAAGTTATAACCTTCATTTAAACATGCGAGGGGGAGTTGGAGAAGAGTTTCTTGATCTTACCCGAGTTTATCAGTAGCGCTCCAAGCTCCTATAGGGCTACACTATTTGATTTCCTGCCTTTTTTCCTCTGCGTCTGCTTGGGTGAGAGATGTGGTTGTCCCTCGCCGGCTTTGACTCCTAGGTGTCCAATCTCCCTGTGTGTATTCTTTAGGCCTCTAGCTTTGGCTTCCTCCCTTAGGAGGAATAGGTACTAGATGCATTCAAGTTGCTCTGTTGGTACACTGTCTACTCCCTGTCTTTTCAATTGCTCCAGTATGTTTGTGAGATCTATCCCTTCCCTTTCCACAAGGTCTCTGAGTTCCGGATCTTCTGTGCCGACTTCGCTTAGTGTCATTTCCGCCTCTCCATATGATTCTTGCATGGGGGTGTTGTCGTCTCTAGTTTCTCATTCCATCGGGGTTGCGCAACTACTTTGTTCCTTCTGGTTATTTGGTCGGTCGGTGGGCTCGTTTGGTGTCTGTTCTCTGACCTCCTGAGATTTTGCCGTATCCTTATCGGCTTCTACCCCTTTATTGGTTTTATCTCATCCTTTCGGTTTATTCTGGACCTCTGGGTTATTTCCTGCTTGGGCTTTGCTCTGCTTTTTGTTGGCTCTACTTCTGGGGTTTGGTTTTACAAACCCTTCCTCATCCTACTGTGGTTTGGGGTTTTCCGTTTCCTGTTTTTTATTAAGAGGGCATTCCCTGATCAAGTAACCATGTTCATGGCACCTTCTACATCGGAAGGGGATCTGTTCATAATTGATGTTTTGAATCCATTCCCCATCCTTGAATTAGAGGCTTGTGGCTTCTGGGAGTGCTCCCGACACATCCATCTCTATACATATTCTTGCGTAAAATGTGTATCTCCCTTTTAGGGTGGCTTCTGTTGTCTTTATATATTTGACGAGTTTATTTCCTATTGCTTCAAAAGTAGATGGTAACTAGTAGTCTAACGGTAGGGAATAGAATCTCAGCCAGACCAGCACCTTTTTAAAGGTCTCTTTTTCTAGGGAGAAATTTTCCTTCCATGGCTGGCTGCATGTACAACCCTGTTGATGCATGGAAGTATGGCCTTCCTTCAAAGACTCTATCTCTGTCCTCTAGGTTTATGAAGACTGCTGTGAAGAAACCTTTTGATCCCAGATGGAGCTCCACTTCCCCATTTGGCTTCCAGTGATATTTGATCCAGTTGCACAACGTTCTTTCGGTGGGACACAAGCCTATAAACTTACATATTAGCGCATGCGCCTTCATCTAATCCCTGTAGAGTTGCATCTGCGGATCCTCTAGTATCACCTTGGGTATCATTGTTGTTTTGAGTTTGCATGGGTTACGCCCTTCTGCCTGGTTCGTCTTCAATGTGTCTTGCGTTTCATTCTGGGTTTCTCTAGCTTCCTCTTCCACGCATTTGATTTTTCCCTAGTTCCTTTCCTGACCTTTTTCTGGGCCAGATCCCGAGGTGTCTGTCATTGGTGCCTTGAAAAATACGCCTCTTGGCCCTTTCCCTCTGTCTACCACTACCTGTTTGTACGAGGGGGTACCCTTACCCCCCTTTGGTGTTCATGTTGTCCTCTGCTATGGTCGCGACTATCCAAAACCCTAACTTACAGTTGCTCCAAAAAATTCGATCCTTCACTATATCGGCTTCGGATCCATGCTTCTTTTAAATAAACTTATAAACCTTATAAATATTTTTAAATAAACTTTATTTAATAATAAATTCATTTTATTATTTTATTAAAATAATATGATAATATATTATATGGTATAAAGTATTAATAGAATAATAATTTAAATATACATTATTAATGTTTTAGTATTTTCTTTGGTTTAGAGAGTGGTAAATGACAATGTACATAAATCTGTGTTCGCGCTCACGAACTAGAAGCAATTAAGACGCATCTTTTATTTGGATGCAAAATAATTCATTGGATAAATCCCACTCAAATATTTTGCTGGGATTATGGTACATATTTTTGATAGATTTATGGTTAGAATGAAAATATAATGTTCGGTGATAAAATGTTTAGTGTTCTTGGTAGTGATTAATTTTATTCAAAGATATCTCTCACTCAAACTACCATATAATAGAAAAGAAAAGGTAACTACCATATAATAGAAAAGGTAAAATGAAAGATTGTATTATGAAATGTTGAATTACATAGTTGTAATTATGGTGTAAAATGTTTAATTATAAAGTTGTAAATATGGTATAAAATGTTTAAGTACAAAGTTTGAAATATGGTGTAAAAAAGTTCAATTACAGATCTCTAAATATAATGTAAAATGTTCTAGTACAAAACTATAAATATGGTGTAAAAAGCTCTTTGTTCATGCCTTTATTATTACTTAATATTTGATCAAATTACTTGAATCATCTTAGTCTATCAAAAGTTTCAATTTTTTTTCAAGAGTTTATGTAATTTAAACATTTTATGTTGATTGTAAATATAAACTAAATGAAAAAATTACATATATAGGCTAGTGAGATGAAGCATATTTACAATCTATTAAAATCGAACAAGAAGATTGTAAGAAAGTTCAGAAGATGGTCAAATAAATTAAATGTAACCCAATGGGATATGAGAGTCGATAAATGTTAAATGAAGCATACCATTAGGTAAAAATCTTCAATTAAAAACCTTTTAACATAATATTAATATATGTAATTAAAAATTATTATTAATTATTTAATAATTCTAAATTTAAAATGAATAGAAATAAATAATTTTTTATAACATAGTTTAGTTTAATATTAATTATAGTTATTCATTATTTTTATAGAAAGAAATAACAAAATTTAGTTTAATGTTCCCCTATTTTTCTTCCTTTCCCCACCCTTCTCTCTCGACGACTTTACAACTCGATTTTTTTGCAGGAGGACGAAGTTGATTATGAGTAGATCCCTACGTCAGACATATCCTTTCTATTGCAGGAAGAAATTCTAAAGCTCTGAGCCCCTTTATCTCTGCATCACCATGTAGATTCTGGACAAAAAGTTGGTAAATTAGGCTTGGATCTCGAGCATGCTAAAGATAGTAAGTACCGAGAGAAGGATGTGAAAGTCAAGGCGCATGCACATTCCCTTGGGTCTCACAGAGGTGACGGTCTATTTCCCTCCAGGAACTCTCTCGACGTTTCTTCGCCCTATTTTTGCTCTAAGGAGTCTTCCCCTCTTAGCTCGAGGAATGGTTTCATCACCGGATTAGAGATGACCTTCAGAGGGTGTGAGGTTAGGTTTCCTTAGGCTCTTGCTCATAAGCATAGCTCAAAGTTTATTTGGGAGAAGGATGGTGTATTTAAGGTCTGGTGCACTAAAAAAACATCGATGCGGTTACGGTACAAGGCTCATATGGATGTGGTTACGGTACAAGGAAAGACAGATTTTATCTCCATCGATCTAGAAAATGAGGTTATCTCAAGTGCAGATGTGGGGGATTTGTCTCTTCATTCTTCGAATAATGGTGTGAAAGCTGCTAAGAGTTCTTTGTTCTTTCTTATTTTAATATGTTGAATGGTGGCGAAGTCCCTTCCTCACCCCGCTCCTCTTCTCCTATTCCTAGTTCCCTGGTTTCCCCTATTGGAGAGGTTCCTCCAACCCTTGTGGTCATCCTGATAAAGGAAGTGTCGATAGTACCCCCCAAGATACAGTGGATACCTCGTTGAATTTATCGCTCCCTCCTGTTCCCCCGTTTGTTTCCCCTTCCCCGGTCCTTGGTTTGGTTTCCTGAGAGAACTCCCCGTAGCCCCCCTATGCCCCCTCCCCTCATCCCAGTATCCCTTCTTCCCCTCTGGCCGAAAGATATGCCCTTCGGTATAAGGGATGTCCTAATGGGCCTGCTCTTTCCAAAGGAGCTCTAGCTTTGGTTCCCCTTCCAGTCTCTCAGCCAGGGAGAAAGTCGAGTTTGTGAAAATCTAAGGAGAAGGTGGTTGTAGAGGTTCGTAAGGGAACCTAGTCCACTATTTCCAGGGCCCTTAGAGAGGGGAGCACCCCACCCTCCCTTAGAAATTATTATCCTCTCCTTTAATTGTAGAGGGGTTGGGGGCTCCTCTAAAAAACCTTCCCTCAAAAGGCTCCTCCTGATCCTTAGGCCCAACGTAGTCATGCTATAGGAAACAATGTGTTGGGGTTATCTTGTCATGAAGTTGGTGGGTTCTTGGATAAAGAATCGGTCCTTTAGTGTGGTTGATGTTGATGGTATGTCTAGAGGTCTTATTCTAGGTTGGAGCCCATATTTTAAGGGCCTCCATTCTTTGTCCCATCGGTTGTTCATTTCAGTCAAGCTTAAACATAAAAATGTTTATTTTTCCTTTACTGCGATAAATTATGAGACAATCCCTTTCTGGGAAGAGTTGTCCTCTGCAGGTGTGTTCCATGATCACATTATGGTGATAGGCGGTGACCTGAACTTTAATCTCTCCCTTAGAAAGGTATGGGGACCAAACCCCAGAGAAGACTATTGGATTGACTTCTTTCACTCTTTTCTTGAAAATAATAGTTTGGTTGATGTCGAGCCGGCCAAACTCTCTCCTACCTGGAGAAACTTCAGAATTGGTAGTAATGAGGTGGCTAAAAGATTGGATAGATTTCTCATCATTGAGTTGTTTTTGAATATGGGTTTCATATTCAAGGCTTTCATGGAGAAAGGAGGAATTTCTAACCATAGATCGATTTCATTTCTTTAGAAATCACGGTCAGAGGCTCCCCCTACCCCCTTGAATATTAGTCAGGTATGGTTGGAGGATGAATATTTTAGGAAATTGGTGTGCTCGAAATGGGTCAATATTTCTCCCTATGATCCAACTCTAATGATGGTGTAGTTTGAATCTAATTTCAAAAGAGTTAATGAAGCTATTAAACAATGGCTCCCAATTTGATGAGCCAAAAAAAAGTGGGATATATCAGAAATAGAAGTAATCTCTCTAATCTAAGATGGAGCATTAATGAAAGTTCTCTTAGTGAGACCCAGTTAGAGGATATGAAACTAATGGAGGAGAAAAAAGCCTTGTGGCTAAAAAACGAAGAGTTGGAATGGTGACAGAAAATTAGAGCCATCTCGCTCCAGGAAGGGGATAATGATAAAAAAAAATTCCACCATTTTTCCAACCATCAGAGAAATTTAAATTCAATTTGGGAAATCAAGAATGAAGAGGGAATTATTGTGAGTTCTTCTTTGGAAAAATCAAAAGTTGGCACAAGGGTTTTGAAAATCATTTGTCAGATCCAATAGGACGCCCGATTCAGGAGACTATTGAAGTAGTAACTAAGTTACCTTCATTTTTCACGGAAGAAACAAACCTGGCTTTATGTATGGAAGTGTCTGAAAAGGAATTGTGCACTACTGTCAATTCTATGTAGAATGGGAAAAGGCATGTTATAGATTGATTTATGGTCGAGTTTTTAAAATCCTCCTATGAGCTCCTCAAAGAGGATTTATTATTAATGGTCAAAGAGTCCCAGAGGGTTGGAATATTTCATCAAGCCTTGTGTTAGAAAAGCAGGACCGTGGAGCAATAAAATAAAACAAATGCATAAACAAAACACAAAAGATACACAATACAATAGAGACACAGATTTACGTGGTTCACCCAGTGTGGGCTACGTCCACCAGAGAAATTGCCAGGTCCTTCCTTTATTATTATCCAGCATATGAAGGGATAAAACCTACAACAAACCCGTTGTAACTTCATCTTATTTATCTCATAGTCTCTAATCTCATAATACAATATTCGCTATCATACATAGCCGCAATACATTTCCCTCATAACAAAGGGTTGCCTTCTAGGGAAAAAACCCTAACATAATTTCTACCATTAGATCTACGGCCTTATAATGAATAGTCCAAATTTACAATGAAATTACAATATAATTTTACAAGGCAATTTTTCTTTCGGGGGCCCGCTTGCCCCCAAACTCCGCAGAGGGGGTAACCCCCCCTTTGCACTCCCCCGTGTGGAAGAGTGTACATACGTCTGGGGTGTAAAGTCTTCATGGGGTATAAACACAGCTGGAAACAAAAGACCTATGAATTAGGAAGGTAATCAAGCTCAACAACAAACAATACCTTGAACTCCACCTTTCTATTAATTATCCCTACAGTTCAAAATGTAGACTCTTTTGGGGACTTCAGACCCATTTTCTGCTACAATGTGGTGTACAAGCTAATCTCGAAAATTATTGCAAGGAAGTTAATGCCTCTACTCAGTGAAGTTGTGGGGGAAGAACCTTTTGGAATTTTCAAAAACAAAGAAATTCACAATGTCATTTCCATGGCACAAGAACTCCTTCACTCTGTGAAGAAAAAGAACCTCAAAGCGATCATTCTAAAGTTAGACATGTCTAAATCCTACAACAGGATAAGTTGGACCTTCCTTCTATTGAAATAATGTAACTGCAAAGTGTATTCTAATTATTATTGATGTATTATTCATTAGATCAATCCCCTATTGCGGATTGATCATGTCGGTTATTGTAAAAGACCAAATCCCCTTTTCCGGATTGGTCAAAACATAATTGTAATAGGCAGAATAAGAAGTCGGCCCCATAATATATTAAAGAGGCCCTAGAATATATTAAAGGTGGTTATAAACACCCATAAGAAGAAGTCATCCCTACCAGTGAAAAGACACCTCCACACGTGCTAGAGTTGTATAAATAAGGAGGCTAGCACCTCATTTAGACACACACACACTTGTTCATTGAGGAGCAAGTTTCGGAGATGCAATTGTAGAAGAGAGAGTGAGAGGGAGAGAGGTGCATTCTTGGGAGATGACTTTCTGTATTTGTTTGATTTATCTCTTGGCATTGTATTGGCTATCTATAATAATGAAGTTTTGATGGGTTTTCTCCCCCATGAGGGTTGCCCAAGATAAATGATGTGTCTCTTGTGATTGTGTATTTCTCAGTGATCCTATCTTATGCTATTGTTATATAGTGAAATGTAAATAACTCTAATAATATCTTAAACCTTAACATGGTATCAGAGCTAAGCTAAAGAGAGCATCTTTCACAAGAGAAAGTGAAAAACATCATTGTTGTCATACATGCAAATTAGGGCTTTTGTTGATGAAGTATTTCATCCCCAAAACCATCTAGAAAAGTGCACCCTTCCTCTAGGATCACTTTGGCATCCCCAGTGAAACTTTTCAGTGGCTAGATCTCCCGAAAAGTGAAACCCTAGTTCTCACAAAGTACCAGAAAACCAGAGTACCAGAAGTACTAGAAAACTAGAAGCACCAGTCCAGAAATCCGTTGGTCAAGTTTGAGGGGGTAAAAGTTGGATTTTCAGAAATTTGACTGCACCAACTTACTCGCCTCAACTCAACGCATCTATCCCCTGGATCAAAATTTCAAAATTTGAAGTTTGAAAAATTAGGGTTTCCTCATAAAACCCTAAGTTGCAGTTGCAGTTGCAGTCTCAGAACCAGTTGCAGTATCAATTGCAGTTGCAGTATAAGTTGCAATTGCAGCCGTAGTACCATTTGCAATCACCTTTGAAGTTCTTAAGAGTTGGTGATCATTGTTGCTGCTACCAAATGGTGCCTCTACCTGAAATGTCGTCATAGGTATGTACTCACACATGTTTAAATGGTTAAGCTTTAAAGGGTATTTGCAGGAGAAGGGATATCTTGCCATATATCTAGAAGGATCTCAAGATCCAACACATTTAGAGGAATGATGTAACCCTGGTGTGATTATTCTGATATGCATCTATCTTTTATGACATTATTTTGATCATTGTTGCATGTTGTAGCTATGACCATCATTCTAACCTTTGGTCAAAATCTAAGTCAAGGTATTAGATGGATTAAAAGTTGAGATCATAGAGTTTATCCTCTAACCCAACCTTCTATCAAGATAACATATTGTCTTAGTACAGAAGACAAGTTGATGAAATCACTCATCATCTTGAGTGAAGGAGACTTGGAAGAAAAGAAAGCGCACTCGTTCTTGAGGACAAGGCTCTAGGTTTGATTAATCAAGTTGATAAGACTCAAAGGTACACATGACAAAATGATGACTACCCCTTTACAAGTAACCACTATAGTTGAGATAGCAGTCTTTGTAAAGTATTATACTTGGTAGCATGTGAGCATATAGAGGTAAATACTTAATTCAATCATTTGCCTGATACAACTAACACCTCCTCTAGGAGAAACCTCGTGTGTTAGTTCTAGGTTGACATGGAAGAATGTTCAATCACCACACTATAAGAGTGTTGACCTCATTTCGTAGTGTACCTCTTACTTTTGATCGTTGCTTTAGACAAGCCATGAATGATAGCTCTAAAGGACCGACTGTGATGATTATTCATGCTATTGCTTTATATATTTTTATCAAAAGGATATTATTCTTTCTTGTTGTTTTGTTGACCTTGTTTCAGGTCACAGGTGACAACCCTGAGAAAGCTATAGTGAAGGTTGCAGAAGGCAACATATTATATGAGACATGAAGCAGACTACGTACATGACCATATACACTCTTTCACCAAAGAATATGAAGAAGAAGCTATCTCTTGATATTCAGAGTATCTCATATGAAGATTGATTGAAAGGAGTAGAAGGCTCCAAAGATGATCGAACATTAGAATGGGAAGCAGACCTCGTTTGAAGCCTGACTTAGTCCTTCATATTTAGACTTGGTATGCAACACCAAGTATACCCTATGAGAGATCAACAAGGATGTGACCTTTGATGAAGATGAAACGTTCAAGAAATCAAGAAGATGCCATCTTGAAGAAGTATATGAAGAGGAACTCGTAGCTCTCTGAGTTACAGAATCAGTGAGGGAGGTTCCCAGAGTTGCAGAACTAGTGAGGGAAGTCGTAACTTCCCCTGGTGAGGAAATTATAGAAGATCATGACATAGTAGAATTTCAAGAACCTCCTCAGATGACGATCTCCCATAAGTTAAAGCCTGCTTGGGCTAGGGAGCTTATTCAATATGGAGAGAAGTATGGTTTTTCCAAAGGAACCACGAGACAGGTGAAGAGACCTAAGGAATTCTCTAGCTATATGGATTTGATGTGTGATCTCCTAGAAAATGAGCCTACCTTCTTTGAAGAAGCCATTCAGAAGAAAGAATGAGTAGATGCCATGATAGAAGAATACCAATCCATAATAAAGAACAATGTATGGGAAATAGTTCCCAGACTGAAGAGTAAGGATGTGGTATCTTCCAGATGGCTCTTCAAAATAAAACATGTTGTTGATGGAAGTATTGAGAAGTATAAAGCAAGATTTGTCGCTCGTGGCTTTCTCAAAAGGAAGGCATTGACTATGAAGAGACATTCTCTCCTATATCGAGATACACTTCGATCAGAACCATCATAGCCTTTGCAGTTAAGATGAAGTGGAAGTTACACCAACTGGACGTAAAGACAACTTTCCTAAATGGTGTCATCGAAAAAGAAGTGTATATAGAGCAACCTCAAGGATTTGAAGTTTAAGACATGAAGTCTCATGTTTGCAAGTTGAATAAGGCTCTGTACGGATTGAAGCAAGCTCCTAGATCTTGGTATGGCAGGACAGATAGTTTTCTGACAAGCTTGTGCTTTACCAAGAGTAAAGCAGATTCTAACCTCTACTCCAAGGCTATGAACGATGAGACGATGATATTGTTGTTGTATGTGGATAAATTATTCTTAACTGGAGAAGAAAATCTCATCACTGAATGTAAGAAGAAGCTTGCTTAGAATTTGAGATGAAAGACCTTAGCCTAATGAATTATTTCTTAGGTCTTGAGGTATGGTAGATTCTAGAGAGGATCTTCCTTAACCAGGGAAGTATGCAATCGAAATCCTAAAGAGATTAAACATCTTGGAGTGCAAGTCCATGAATACACCCATGGAAACGAAGCTAAAGCTATTGGTCGACACTTCATCAGAATTGATTGATGCCATGATGTATAGATAGATCATTGGATCGCTAATGTACCTGACGAACACCAGACCAGATATCTATTTTAGCTTGAACAAGTTGAGTCAGTTTCTGGTAGAACCCAGACATGTTCACCTAGTTGCTGCAAAACATGTGATGAGGTACCTTAAAGGTACATTATATTGTGTTCTCAGTTATGATAGAGATCATGATTTCACATTGAGTGGGTACACTGATTTAGGTTGGGATGAAAGTGTCTCTGAAAGGAAGAGAACTTTAGGATGTTGTTTCAGTTTGGGATCAACCATGATCTCATGGAAGAGTAGGAAGAAATCCAACATTGCTCTCAGTACAATGGAAGAAGAATACATTGTTGCGTGTTCTGCCAGCTGCGAAGCTATATGGCTTCGAAAATTGTTGACCGGTCTATTCGACCTAGAGATGGAAGCAACCACGATCCTATGTGAAAACCATAGCTGCATAAATATGACATAGAATCCTGTATTTCATGACAAGTCGAAGCACATAGAGATACAATATCATTACATCTGTGACATGGTGCAGAGAGGAGCCATAAATCTCCAATATGTTAGCACGGATGAATAGGTTTTCGATGTGTTGACCAAGCCTCTATCTCATGTAAAGTTTGAGCACTTTCGAGATAAACTTGGTATAGTCTGAAAGGACCTCCCTCGAAAGGGGGAGTAGTGTTGTGTTGAGATATATCTAGTACTGCACTTCCAGCTTAATCGTTGTGATGTAAAGCCAGTCTAGTGTTTGTGTTGAGATATGCCTAGTACTAAGCTTCTAGCTTAATCACTGTGACGTAAAGCTAGTCTAGTTGTTGTGTTGAGATATGCCTAGTACTGTACTTCCAGCTTAATCGCTATGACGTAAATCCAGTCTAGTTGTTGTGTTGAGATATGCCTAGTATTTTGCTTCCATCTTAATCGCTGTGACGTAAAGCCAGTCTAGTTGTTGTGTTGAGATATGCCTAGTACTGTGCTTCCAGCTTAATCGCTGTGAAATAAAGCCAGTCTAGTTGTTTTGTTGAGATATGCCTAGTACTGTGCTTCCAGCTTAATTGTTGTGACGTAAAGCTAGTCTAGTACCGTGCTTCCAACTTAATTATTGTGACGAAAAGAAATCTGAGTATTGTGCTTCCAACTTAATTGTTGTGATGTAAAGCCAGTCTAATACCGTGCTTCCAGCTTAATTGTTATGACGTAAATCCATCTTAGTACTGTGCTTCCAGCTTAATGGCTGTGATGTAAATCCAGTCTAGTATTGTGATTCTAGCTTAATTGTTGTGTTGTGATTCTAGCTTAATTGTTGTGGTGTTTCCAGCTTAATTGTTGTGTGGTGTTTTCCAACTTAATTGTTGTGCGGTGTGCCAGCTTAATTGTTGTGATAATGTGCCAGCTTAATTGCTGTGATGATGTGCCAACTTAATTGATGTGATGTGTTGCCACCCTCGTGCTTTGATGATGTGTTTCCAACCTTTGTGCTGTGATATTGCTGCTTTTGATGGTGTATTAGACTTGTGATGTTATTGACGATGAGGATGTATTAGTGTTATAATAATCCATGTCGATGCAATTGATGATGATGATGCCACTTCAACTCCCGAGTTCTTGCTGAAGATGATGATTCATCTCCTGATTTCATGTTGAAGATGATGATGATGTTACCTTAGCCTCATACTGATGAGGATGATGATGCTCCAACCTCTGTGTGGTGTTGATGATGAGAAAAACTTTCGATGATTTATAGATACGCCAGCCAATGTTCCAAGATGATATTGATGATGTTGTCCTCTCACCCACCTGATGTTGTTGATGATGTTGTCGTCTCTCTCTCCTGGTGTTGTAGAATACCCTTCTTGTTAAGGGGGAGTGTTGAAATATTGTAACTGCAAAGTGTATTCTAATTATTATTGATGTATTATTCATTAGACCAATCCCCTATTGCGGATTGATCATGTCAGCTATTGTAAAAGACCAAATCCCCTTTTGTGGATTGGTCAAAACATAATTGTAATAGGCAGAATAAGAAGTCAGCCCCAGAATATATTAAAGAGGCCCCAAAATATATTAAAGGTGGTTATAACCACCCAGAAGAAGAAGTCAGACCTGCCAGTGAAAATACAACTCCACATGTGCTAGAGTTGTATAAATAAGGAGGCTAGCGCCTCATTTAGACACACACACACACTTGTTCATTGAGGAGCAATTTTCAGAGCTGCAGTTGGAGAAGAGAGAGAGAGAGAGAGAGAGAGAGAGAGAGAGAGAGAGAGAGAGAGAGAGGCGCATTCTTGGGAGAGGACTTTCTATATTTGTTTGAGTTATCTCTTGGCATTGTATTGGCTATCTATAATAAGGAAGTTTTGTTGGGTTTTCTCCCCCATGAGGGTTTCCTGGGATAAATGATGTGTCTCTTATGATTGTGTATTTCTTAGTGATCCTATCTTATGATATTGTTATCTAGTGAAATGCAAAGAACTCTAATAATAGCTTAAACCTTAACACTTTCGCTTGGCACTAATTCAGATAAGGATGAATGTGAACTTGGTTAACTAGATCATGGACTGCATACAAAGTGCCTATTTCTCAATGCTAATTACCAAGCTCCATCGCATTTATTTAAAGTGGTAAGGGGCCTCCATCAAGGATTCTCGTTTTTTCCCTTACTCTTCCTTCTTGTAGGTGAAGGCTTGAGTAGGTTGATCAAAGAATCTTGGTATCATGATTAGCTAAGGGGCGTAATGATATCAGAGTCGTATATGATCTCACATCTACTCTTTTTTGATGATGTCTTTTGTTGTGTTTATCGATTGTTGAGAGATGTATCAGTACTGAAAGGAATTATAGACCTTTTATGCAGGGTGACTGGTATGTTGATCAACCTGGAAAAGTCTTGTATGTGTTTCAACAATTGTTATGAAGCCGAAGCTAACTCCTTTCTCTCAGTAATCCCAACTCAAAGGAAGAATCTAGTTGAAGGCTTTAAATATCTCAGTTTTTACCTCAACCTAGATGGATATAAAAAAGTAGATTGGGGTTGGCTTATCCGTAAGGTGGAAGCTAGGATTTATGTTTGGATGAACAAGTTTATTTCTAGAGAAGGGAAGATGGTATTAATAAAATCTGTTCTAGAAAGCATTCCAGTCTATTCGAATTATATAGTGGCCATTCCAAAAGGATTTCTAGATAAGTTACGAATGATAAGTTTTCAGTACTTATGGTCTAGTTAAAGTGTCCCTGGTGGTGTTCATCTAGCCAACTGGGCCTCTATAGTTTTTCCAAAGGATTTTGCTGGATAGGGTATTAATAACATTCGCCTCTTTGCTCACGCATTAGCTAGTAGGAACCTTTGGCGACTTACTAAAAGTAATTCACTATGGGTAAGAGTGATGTGTTTGAAGTACTTAACAAATCTTACTCTGGAAGAATGGTTTAGAGCTCCGGTCAAATATGCTAAAGGATTGATTTTATGGGAAGCTTTAGTGGAAGCCTTCCCTTTGGTGGGTGAATGGACAGTATGGAAAGTAGGTAATGGATGCTACATCATAATTGGGGAAGACCCGTGGCTTGAGGTGGGAAATTATTTTGGACTTTCGGATCCGTTGATCCAACACTTGCATAATGTTAATATCCTCTCTTTGTCAGATGGGTGTATTTGGATCCCACAAACATGGATGGAAAGACTCAACTCTCCTGGGTATCCTTGTTGATATGACAGAGGAATGAGACTCTTTTATTTCCCTTATGTGAAAAAATTTCATCTCCATTGATAAAGAGTCCAAGGATGTGTTGTGTTGGTACAAGAACCCAAGAGATAGATCCTTCACCGCTAAAATTGGTTATAACTCTTGGTTTAAGGACAAACAGGTGGATTTGTCCTTGTGGCAATGGAAGACCCTATGGAAAATTAAACCCCCCCTTAGGTGAAAACTCACTCTTTAGCTTTCTTTAAAAAACAAACTACTAACGTGGGACAATGACCTGAAGCGGGGGTGGATTGGACCCAACTAGTATGTGCTTTGCAAATCAGATGTTGAATCAATGTCTCATGTTTTAGTTTTGTGTCTTTATGCAAGGAAAGTTTTAGAAATTGTTAAAGACCAGCTTGGTGTGAATTTTGTTTGGAACATTGGGAGTCTGGAGGATTTCCTTAGGAATTGGTTTATGGACAAATATGTATCCCTGTATTCAGGATTTCTCATTCTAATGGTTTCAAACATTTTGTGGGCACACAATTCATCCATATTTAAAGACAAAGTTGTGCTTCTGGAGGTCACTATGACATTCACTTTAAGACAAGCTGCAGAATTCAAGGTTGATTTGAAAGAGAAAAATTTGAGGTGTCTAGTCCTCCCTTCATTGGACTTCATATCTAATTTGGACTTTGACGGGGCCTCCCAGGGCCACTGCCCAAATGTGGTGTTGGCGTGGTTTTATTTATTAATCACAATCACGAAATTCATATTAGATATGCTTCGCCTATAGGGACGAACAATTGTGCGGAGTTAATAGACTTATGGAACCTTTTGGAAATAAAAAAAGGGAAGGGCCTGCGCAAATTCCAGGTTCTAGGGGATTGCAAACTGGTTTTTGATTGGGCCCAAGATAAAGTTAGCATCCAAAACACCAAATTGGCTACTGTTATGAGGGAAATCATGCTTGAATTCCAGTCATTTGAGTGATTGTCCTTCACCATATCTCGAGGGAGATTAACACAAAAGAATATGAATTATCCAAAGAATCATTACTCAAAGTTTAGACTATTCTATTTGCAGAATCTTGAAAAGGAACTATTATTTGATTACATATTTTTTTTTACTTTATTTTTCAAGTATATCCATCATAGAATGATGAACGAAAATGACCAATTAATACTCGCAATTGCCACTTAGAATAAGATTGATATAATTAAACCACAAAATTCCTTCTTCATGACATAAAGTGCAAAACTAGTCAATGAAATTAAACTATGGAAGAACTTGTTCTACAAATTCAAAAGAAACTAATAGAGACATTCATAGTTGGATCTTGAAAATAATGTCAAATAAAAATTTCACTTACGCTTAGACATAAATCAATTCAATAAAATAATTCGATTTTTATTTCTAAATAACAATTTTTTTTTAGACCAAGCATTTTTGAAATATTGGGTGCTCAAAAACAAGAGAATTAGGGCACAAGAAGTCACTCCAAGGATTTGAACCTGGGTGGGGAGGGTAATAATCATTCCTCCTAACCACCCAAATTATATCCAATGGACATTAAATAACAAGTTGTAATAAAAAGAAATAAATTGCACATAAAAAATAATAGAAAATAAGGCATTCCCCATGTTAGAGGAGGGATGGGCCCAACAAGTCTGACTTCCTTTCGTCCAATAGATGTCAATATCACCACCTTCCCCCTCCCTCATCATCTCTCCTCATTCCCATATTAAATCTACAACTCCCTCATCTGACTTCCTTCCTTCCTCCATGAAATGATTAATTCTCACATCCTCTCTTAGATCTTCGGACTTTGATCAAAGTCATTACCAGTTATGGAAAATCTTGATGTGTACAAAGGAAACTTATTGAATTGTCATGGCCATGTGAAGGCCCTTGTTTTGAACATATCATGGCATGTAATTTCAAGATAAACTAGCTCTTAAAGAAAAGTAGACATGATCAATTTCTTTTATGTTTCTCATGTTATTTCTCTAGTGGAAGACTAACATCAAAATCATTATATAGTTCCTTTTACAATTAATTATAAGTTGTGTGGATAGATTAACAAAACAATACATCAAATAAATAAATTCAATACAATTAGTCTAAATCTATCTTAGCTCTAAACTTATGATGAGAGGGATCAAATCACTCGAACTACAAATTTATTTTAAAGTTTTTGAACTTGTTGAAAGTTTTTCACTTGCATTATAAAAATGGAATTAATATGGATCTAAGTTGTTACTACATTTTCACCAATCTACATGAGTTAAATCACACATAAAAAATATGCTCTTGAAAATGCCAAAATTGGGAAAATTAGGTGTATTTAATTCTCACCAATGAGCATATAATTAAGGCTTTTCGAGAGTTGGGAAATTTTGATACACTCACTCTAATAATTGAAATATTAAGTATCATTTAAATATAAATGTTTTATTCACCTAAAATTTATATTTATATTAAAAGTTAAAATGTAGATAAATTGCCAAGTATATATGTAAAATAATGTACAATGTTTTCATGACCTATTTCAAGCACACTTGTCATACTCATTTTTGAGTTTTGTCTTAACATTGTGGACATGTTTTATATTATTTGCATGATTATATTTAGTGTTTGAGTTGTGTTGGGCGCTAGCCCCCCTGTCCGGGGTGTTGGGGGGTAGCGCCCCCAAATTGCTTTTTTGGCGGTTTTTCAACACATGGTATTTTTCAATGGTTTTCTAATTCCAGTTAAGGAATTAGGGTTGTTGACTAATCCAGTTCAATCAATTATGGGTTTTGGATGCCGCATGATATTATATATTGTATTGTATTGTAAACAATGGACACATGAAAAATAGAATATTAGAGGTGTGGCTCTAAACAGGTTGTTGGTTTTCTTGGTTTGGGCTTCCATGGTAAAATATTTGTGCAATGTGTGTGTGTGTGTGTCTGCCATTGTATATTTTTTTTTATTAATAATATATTTCCAAAAATTTATTGTACAAGTTTAATATCTATAAAGAAGTCCTCCATTGCTTGAGATACATTGATCTAATCCTTCCTAAAAAAAGTTCAATATATATTTGAGTACCCTGTACACCCTATCGAGAGTACAAAAAATAAAATGAGCATTCAATAATCCTTTAACATGACAAAAAACTTCAATACCCTAAAATTGAAGTAAGATTTGTACTTATTGATGTAATTGGAAAATTGATTTCCATCTTTGTAATATTGCTTATGAAAAGAATGAAGAACAATAAGGGTCACATAGGATTTATAGAAAGTTATCACCCTAAATGGTTGGTACACAATAAGTTCCACGAGATCCATAGAAAGAAAATATGCGAGGAGTACAATACGCGAGTTTCCAAATTACTTAATGACTTAATTAATATTCTTTTTCTCACAACAATTAAACATTTGTCAACCCCAAACTACAACATCAAGAACTACAGATCTAGGATCAAATAAGGTTTTTACACAGTATATGAAACTATAAACTAAGTATTAGATCTTGATATACCACAAAATATTCTTATCCCAAAACTATAACAACAAGAGCTTAAAAAAAATAGAGATCAAGTATTGAACTAGGGTTTTACATAGTATTTGAAACAATAAAATGAGTATTATATCTTGATATTATATATCAAAAACAATAAAAAACTTTACATAGTGCTTGTTAAAACTAATAAAAGAAAATATTGCTACAAAATATTACTTCTAAAACACTATTGAATATACCATTATATGCCAAAAATTAAATAATTTATTTTAATATAAAAGTTTGTCCAACCTAAAAAATAAGTAAAATTTAGCATTTTAACTATATTTTACTTAAAAATGATATTTTGAGAACGAAGGATTTCAAGACAACTAAGGCTTCGAATTTTAATGAAAAATATTGTTGGGGTGAAATGTAAAACAAGGGATAGCCATTGTGATAGAAGGGACAACCAATGTAAAGATTCAAATGATAATGAAAAAGATTGTTGGGGTGAAATGTAAAAGATGAAAATCAAGGGATAACAATTGTGATTGAAAAATGGAAGAAAAAATAATGGACAATTAATTTGTAAAATTAAGTAAATTAAAATAAAGAACAATTTAAGTCAAAATGAGAAAGATGATACAAGAAAAAAAAATAAAAAATTAATAAAGATTTAATTTATAAAATTAAATAAATTGAAATAAAGAGAAAATTTTAAATATACTATTTCTAAAAAGATCATGCACCATTAAAAAAAAATCTTAAAATTTCACATTTTAACAATAGTTTACTAGAAAAATATTCATGAATTTTTTTTAAAGTAACAAAAAAAATTGTATTTTTACTTGAAAAAGGTACCAATATGATTTCAAATTTATCTAACTAGGTGAATACAATGCCTCGACCGACATAATTTTAAATTTATCTAATTAAGTAGATATGAATTTATTAATTTTAAATTTATTTAATTAGTTGGATATGATCCCTCATCTCATATATAGTTTGCTTATTTATATATAAAAATATTAATAAAATTGTAAAATAAGAAAATATATAATATATTTAAATAATATAAAATATTTTCCAACCTTAAAAAATAATCCTAATCACATTTTGAATAATATTTTGAGTTAAAAATACCTTAGTACTCATGCCATTATTGGGATAGACAAATTATTTTCACACAAACATGTTCTTGGTTGTATACTATATCATTGGTGATAAGTCCATAGCCCTTGACATTGACATTGTTCTAGGTTCTACTTATGAAATCCATAAGACATGTACCATATGAAGGATGTGAATTATTGTATAACTTAGGCTTATACCTTAGATATGTCTATGCATATGTTATATGTTAAGATCCATTTTGAGGTCAGCAAGTGTATGATCATGATCGTAAAGTCTTGCTCCAAATCTGTAACCTTGTTAGTTATAGGAAATCACCCTAACTACTTTACACAATTATGGATTTAATTACCTTCCCAATAATATCTACTAATGGGCCTATCATGTCAGTGTGCATTAGAGAAATAAGGATGTATGGTCGTCGTTTTTTCTTTTAATAATGATGGCTGGTTCATATTTATTACAATCTCTATGATCCTCACATGGATTATGGTTACAATTATTTCATGATGATATGGGTGTAGCATGACTCATTATTTTGATGATTATATGTAACTATGATTTCATTTTGATATGGTATAGTGCATGCAAACAATTTTTATGTGGTCTAATTGTGTTTGATGGTTTGTTTATAGGTTTGACTTCATTCTTTACAATATTTTGCACTTTTTGCAAGCAACCCTTGTGATGAGGCGCAAGGATCCCTCATTGTGTTCGAAGGTCTTTTATAAGTTTGACTTCAAGAATATTTTGCTCTTTTTCCAAGCAACCTTCACGATGAGGTACAATGTTTTCTCTCCTAAGAAGTCCAATAGATTCATGTGCAATGGGAGGAAAAATTCACTGAGCACAACTTGGTTGTAGCTCCTTGAAGCTTCCATAATTTCTCTACTTCTATCTACCTTCAATTTTCTTCTATCACGTGCATGTGTGTGCACGTTTGTATGTGTGTGGTAGTTGATCTCATATACTTTATTGAATTTAATAATTAAAAATAAATATACAAATGCAATGTTATTATTAAAATTTTGGATATATATATATATATATATATATATATATATATATATATATATATATATATATAATATGTGTTTTTTATTTTATAATGTATATAAAATTTATATTGTATAGTTTAAATTTATTTTAATTTGGATCTCTTAAATAATAATAGATAAAAGAAGAAAAATAGGAAAAAAAAAATGAAAACAAATGACAAATTGATTCATTTTAATTTTATTTTTATGAGCAACTTTTTTTTAAGATTTTCTGTTATGTATAGTAAAAAAAATAAAAACATTTATCAGAGGGCTACCATGTAGGAAACCAGACTCCTAATCCATTATTTAGATCATTAGTTGCTTCCATTGACATAACTACTATTACAATACTTAGACTAAGAGTGTATGTGATTTCATCCAGCATGGACATAAAGTAATACAAACTGGAGATATATCTAAAAAGTTCCAACATGATCGTAAAGCTGACAAAAGCAAAGAAAAACCGAAAAAAGTCCTCAAACATGTCAACCAACTGGATGGATGAGAGGCTCCTTTCCCTTAACATCCTTATAGTAAAACCCTAAATTCGATTGGTCTTCATCCACTATGATCAACTTCTCCTTGGTCCCCTCAAAGTTGGAGGTTCCTACTGGCTAACTTTTCAGTGCCCCCGATTCTCCTTCGTGACAAACTGTAAAGCTAACCTCAAACTGTGCTTTGCACAAGAGATCAAAATTCCCCTTGAAATGTAAATGACATGCACAGTGTCCTTATTTTCCTCTTGTTGCTTCTCCAATGTTTGTCCCACCATAGCCTTTACTATCCAATATGTTTCATCTAGCTTGAAATATTTTCTAGCCCGAGTGCATAAGTGAACCGGGTTAGGAATCCAATTCTTCACCTCTTCCATAATTTCATCTGAGAATGTTTCTCTTCGCTTCTTTCACACATCCTCTTCCACTTCGACGTCCTCTTGTTTCTTAGAGTCTGTGAAAAGTGTTTAAATTTTGGTATGCTTGTTTAACCATAGACAATGTCACATCATTGTCACCCAACCATAGGCATTCACATATGCCACCCCCAAGCACACTAACCTTTGTTGAGAATAATTCCAAGAAGCCTACTCCAAAACCAACAAATAAACCCTAGTTGCTAAATACAAAAACAAATCAAGACAAGTAGAGCACTCCTTCTCCAAGGGTAGATCACAAAAGAGAGAGTCTCCATGTCCACAAAACAAGTACCATACACAACTACAACAACTACAACTGCACTACTCTCTCTCTATCAAACTTGTGCCATACTTAGCAATAATATCACCAAGAAAATCACCAAGAGAGAGACCAAGAGAAAGAGATGACCATGCACCCTGCATCTCTCCACGAGACTTGCACACTAACTAGGTGTACAAATGAGCTAAAACATCCTATATCTATATTAATCTGTCCAATGAATTTTCTGGCTGGGCCAATCTGACTTTATGGTCATTATATTTTATGCTTATCTTTTTCCCTTGGAGTTGACTTATATTTTCGGAAGATAATATTCTAATATTATTTGTTCTGCTAGGCCGAATTGTCTTCTAGGGTTTCAAAAAATCTATTTTACGATTCACTTGCTTCTGAAATATTATATTCTAAGTCATATGTTACACGTGGAGGTTAATACCTCCCACATCTACCAAAACATCAACAATCCCTCTTAGATAGGGAGGTATTAACTAATATGTTCTTCATTTAGTGGTCTTAAACAAATCCATCCATCTCACATGGCACTAGAAAGACTCACATGTTCTTTCACACCAGTCTACAGGTAGAATCACCATAGCCACACATGTTATCATATGATTAAACAAAACATGTAACAAGTATCACCATCATAGCTGCACATTATCCATCTATATGGAAAACACCTCCAACACTATTGGTTGGCCCTCCAGCTAGTAACCTTCGATGCTACAGATCGACACTCTAATTGGGAATCATTTCTGTCACTACAGGTCGATATCTAGTTCATACAGAACTAGTAACTCGTCACCTCACACAGAATCTGACTAAAAAATTTAACACTCCCTCTTAATGAGGAAGGTATTTCTCTTGGCACGATGATCATCACTGCTTCTACACTTCTTCACACCTCGGTCATTGTCCTGTTGTCAATAACATATCTATATGTCATAGGAAGTTATGCACTTTCACTAGAGTAGTGTAACATCCTTCCTTGGAGTATCATACCAACCTGCGTTGGGGTAATATATCAGCTTGGGTTGGAGTACCATACCAACCTACATTGTGGTAGCATACTAGCTTGTGTTGGAGTACCAACCTTCGTTGGGGTAGCATACCATCCTATGTTGGAGTACCAAATGTTGAAATAATGTAACTGCAAAGAGTATTCTTATTATTATTGTTATTTTATTCATAGGATTAATCCCCATTGTGGATTAATCATGTCGGTAATTGTATTAGGACCAAATCCCCTTTTGCGGATTGGACAACAGAAAATTATAATAGGCAGAATAAGAAGTCGGCCCCAGCAGTTAATTAAGAGACCCGGAAATATAATAAAGGTGGGTTTACCCACCTAGATTGAGAAGTCAGCCCTGCCAGTGAAGAGACACTTCACATATGCCAGAACTTGTATAAATACAGGAGGCTAGCACCTCATTTCATCACAACTCACTTGCTCAGTTTGAGAGACAAGTTCTGATCTGTTACCGGCAAAGGAGAGAGGGAGAAGAGTGGCAGATCTTTTGGAGAGGACTTTCTGTATTGGTTTGAGTTATCTCTTGACATTGTATTGGCAATTTATGATAAGGAAGTTTT